>CABHPH010133886.1:0-40558 GCA_902168325.1 Peromyscus nudipes | reverse complement strand
ACACACACACACACACACACACACTTAGTGCAAAAATATTTAAAATAAAATGAATAGCAATATGTGGTGAGAAAGCCATTCACCAAAGAAGGTAAGTAACCCAGGACCAAAGGACCTACGATTCAGCATATTGCTGCTCTAAGGAACCTAAAATGTTGACATGTGGCCCCAAAGAAACAATGAAGAGAAGTGAGGAAGACACTTCAGAATGGCTGAAGTAAAAGAAGCCAAAGGAGAGCACCAGGAAGAGACTGGGAAAGGATACTCACTGCCTCCTAAGAACTTCCACCCCAAAGCCCGAGTCCAGTAAAACATAATTGTTAGGAACAATGGACAAACGGCCAGGCCTTGTGGAGACAGGAGATGGTGTCCCCTTTCTTGTCTCATGTCTACTCGTTAAAGCCAGCCAATAGGTCTAGCCCATACTCAGGAAGTGGAGATGACACAATGGCATGAAAACCGGAAGACGGGGATACTGGGGACCATCTTAAAAGCTACCTTTCGGAGTGACCATCACTGTCCACCACGCATAAATCAGTCCTCACCATTAAATCTGCATGTACACTAAGGGACAAAAGAAATGACTTATTCTTTGGATAATTACCTGTTACTGAATATTTATAGTAATTATAAGTTTATAATAGTTACATTTGGATATGTTAATTTTAATACTTATGTAACTATTTCTGGAGGCCCCATTTCTAGGAGTGACATTGCTGGAACAAAAAAAACTGTGCAGTGTTTAGGGTTCTTTGTTGTTTGGCTTTTTTGTTTTGTTTGTTTTGTTTTTGAGACAGAGTCTCACTGTGTAGCTCTGGCTGTCCTGGAACTCACTATACAGACCAAGCCGGCTTCAAATTCACAAAGAGCCACCTGCTTCTGCCTCCCAAGTCCTGGGATTAAAGGCATGTGCCACCATACCTGGATAATTTGGAACTATTTGAAATTATTATTTCGTTATTATACATGTGTCGATGTTTTGCTTGCATGTACGTCTGTGTACCACATTCATACTGGTACCCCCAGAAGAGGGTACCATATACCCGTGAGGAGCCACTGTGTGGGTGCTGGGAATCAGAACTGAGTCCTCTGGAAGAGCAGCCAGTGCTCTTATCTGCTGAGGCATCTCTCTTGCTCCCTAAAGTTTTATTTATTTTTATTTATTTATTTATGTGTGTGTGTGTGTGTGTGTGTGTGTGTGTGTGGCTGCATGTCTGTTTGTGTGCCACATGTGTGTAGGTGCTGTGGAGGCCAGAAGAAAGCATCAGATCCCCTGAAACTGGACTTACAGATAATTGTGAGACACCATGTGGATGCTGGGAAGCAAATCCATATCCTCTGTAAGCAATATCCATTATTAACTTCTATACCATCTCTTCAGCCACGGACACATGTAATTTAATTATCCATATAAGTTGACAAAATTGTCTTCCAAAAGTATCAGACCAACTTACTTCTCAATAGTTTCTAAGTCATGTTTTAAGTAACAATTACTGAAGTGTCTTAATACCCCGTCCTTCTACCCCATTACCAAGACTGGGGCAGGGCAGCCTCATATACTCACTGCTGCTCGCATTAGCTTCCCAGTCCGATGTTGAAGGACCTGAACAAGTGGTCTCCATGAACAGTATAGTTTACTTAGCTTCTCCACTCAAATGACTTTTCATCTCCATCAGAGACATGCTAGTAAAGGACTTATCAAGATCTGTGTTCAATTTCTATTGCCATAACAGAATGACTGATATTAGGTAATTTATAAAGAAGGGAAGTGTGTTTGTTTGCAGTTCTGGAGGTTCTAAAATAGGTCTGGAATTCCGAAAGCGTGATGGGGACATCTGTGCAGCAGCTAGTTGGGGGCCTTCCTCCATCATAGCGAGGCAGAGGGTGTCACGTGACTAGAAGAGCAGGCTCAGGTCTCTCACCTCCTTATAAAGACACTAATATCACGAGAGCCCCACCCTTACTACCTCATCGAATCCCAACCACTTCCCCAAAGCCCAACCTCTACTTACCATTAGCTGATGAATGTGAGGATCAGTTTTCTACCACACGATTATGGAGGGGACATCTCCAACCGTAGCATTGTAACAACACACAGGAATGGAAATCTCAATGCCTGTGTCTAAAACTTGCTCACTCGCTCGCTCGCTCGCACAAAGTCCATTTAGGTTTCAAAATGCTTGGGAGAGGAGCTTGCTTTCCCGGGGTGACTAGAGGGTTCCACCTGCCTCTGTCAGATAGTTCTTCCCTCTCAACACACGGTTTCTGGTGGGAGAGAAGTAGAGGATTAAGTAAGCACTTTTAAGAGCCTCAGTCAGGAAGTGACATAGATCATTTCTCTCAAAGCACGTTCACCAGAACTAGTCACCAGCCACACCCAAGGATTTTGATGAGAGTTCAATTTTAAAATGCTCAATTTTACTAAAAGTTAAATAACTTATGTCATCAAAGTTTAGTATTAGCACATTTGAATGATGGCCTCTCATAGATACACAACATGGTGATGAATGTATAGAAATAACAAACTGATGTGGCATTTATTCAATTATATAGCTAACAAAATCGTATCAGGTAAAATACAATGTTATGGAGAACAGAGACCCCTCTCAATGGCCTCAGATATCATCAGCAAATCTATACCCCCGCCCCAACTTCAGTCTTCCTAGGAAAGCCTTATAAAAATATCAACGTCAGATTGTCCATCTCCAGTCCTGCCCTGCTGTGTTCAGACGGAAGCATGTCACTCAGCAGCTCATGTTGAGACAGCTGCTGCCAGATGGTGTCTTTATGAAGTGGACACAACTTGGTACCTGACTTTTCCACCTCTGCTGGTTCTAATCATCTCTTGCCTGGGCATATCAGGGTCAGGCTTAAAGACTCCTAGAACTGGATTCAAGATTTATGTGAAGGAAATGTATCTAGGTCTCTCCCAGAGGTTTGGGAAGAACAGCTGGAGTCCAGCCTTGTACATCACAACAAGGACCATTAAAAACCAAAGTAGTTACAGAAAAAGAAAAAAAGAGAGAAAGAAAAAGATGAGTGCCCAGAAGGGAGAGGTCACCCAAAGGGCAACAAAGTCACCCTCTCAAGGAGAATCAATGGCTCTCACCCTCGGCCTCACTCACACTTTGAACTCTGTAAATAAGAAACAAAAATTCTTAGGCAGGATTGTGCATCCTTCTCCTTGGCCCATTCCCGAGTGGAGTTGAATCATTCTCACTCTAAGCATTCGAGGCTGTTTTGATCTTCAAGCCTCACCCTATGCAGATGTAATGCAGTATGGCTGGGATTTTCTGGGGAGTGTGCTAGAGAGGGTCCCAGGCAGGAAGGAGAAGCTTGGGTCCTAGACTCCAGTAATAGAACAGCTGGGCCAGAGGAGGGCCGGAAACTCAGATGAATGCCCAGGCAGGGACTGATTGCTTGTGGTGGGTATCGCGAAGTTCACCTTGCCCCTCCTCCTAAGAGACCTTGCCCCTGCCCCCACCTGTCCCCTCCAAGACCATCCATCACGAAGAGCTCATCACTCATCACCAGAGAGATCTGGTTTCTTTCAGCCAGGGCTGCAGCCACACCTCCCTTCTCATGAAGCACAGGCTAGTGTCTGTCAGCCAGGGGCCTGTGGGCTGGAGAGCCTGTGGGCATCTGCAGAAGAGCTGCTTCAAGCCTTGAAGCAGACTTATTGGGAAGTCCTGAACTTGCCTGACCTGCACTCCTGCTGTCTACTTGAAGGGGCGAAATTTTCTCTTGTTTTTTTAACTTTTGATCTTTTATCTTTTTTTTAATGATGAGTTTTAAATTTGCAAACACATCAGAAGCACGGGGTTAGGGGCAGTGTAAGCTTTGAATAACAGGTTAAAAAGCACTCCATATATTTGACCCCCTCTCACCCCACTTTAATACAGACACACACACACACACACACACACACACACACACACACACACAATTTCTTTCATTTCTGATTCATTTGTTTAATTCTTGTTTCTCACTGTTACCTGCTATTACAAATTGTAAAACTGCTTTAATGGGAAAAAAAAAAGTAAGCAATCAATTTCTTCAAAAAAGATATAGCTGATGTATACAGATACACTTTTGCACGCAATTTCTTAATCACTTGAGAGTACCTAATATAAACCTCAAACTTATTTCAAAATAATCTTGTTACTGTTCCTATGAAAGCAATTTAACTGGAAACTCTTTGCTAATGGTGACCTATGTCTGCTAGGTCAATGGAAACCATGCTCCAGCCCTGAGTTGAAAGAAATTGCTGAGTAGATCTGTGTTGCTGCAAACTGTGTCTTCATGCCATGTGGAATATCTGTACCTGATCTATTAGAGACCTTAGCTTGCTTGCTTGCTCTCTTATTAAAGGTGGATCTTTTACATTTATTATTTATTTATTTGTGTGTGTGTGTGTGCGCGTGCACGCACATGTGAATGTGTGTGTGCATGAGAATACACAGACTCTGGGGCATGCGTGGAGGTCAGAGGACAGCTTGGAGAAGTCAGTTCCCTCTTTCCACCATGTGGATGTCAGGGATCAAACTCAGGCCACCAAGCTCATCAGCAGGTTCCTCTACCCACTGAGCCTCCTTGTGGACCCCCCCTCTGAGTTATTTTTAATTCCCCCTGGAAAGCTGAGAAAAGTTCTTTCTTTGAAAGAGCCTGAAAGCTATACGGTGTGCACAAAAAGAAAGAAACGGTTTTACACCCTCTTTCTCATGAGACCAGACCGTGTTACCGAAGCATCAAGAAGCCTCCACAAACCATTCCAAATAACAAAAGTCATCCCAAACCATCTTCCCTGGGATACACTGTCACAAGACAAAAACAAAAATTTCAGTTCGGTAATAAGTGTTAAAATGCTTTCTGAAAATCTTCTAATGTGGCAAATAGTAATTTTTATAAAATATTTTTGTCATTCTAGCTCCCAAAATCATAATGTTCCTTGTTACTAAGTAAGTGAAAGGGGAAAGAGCATTAAATTTATTAGCTTGGGCTCAAAGGAAATTCAAAAGTAGAATCCAGTTTGTCTTTAGTCTCCATTACATCTTGTCTTTTGAGGGACACCTGGGCAGATGCCTTCCCACCCATTGGCCTCCCAGTGTGGCTCTGCCTCTGGCTTCTCTGAGAGGATGGGAATGGAGAGTTTGAAAGCCATATGTGAAGCCCGAATAGGATAATGCAGGGGTACTTCTAGAGGACTCCGACTCCACCCTCTGCTGGGAATAGTGACCTCTACGATACCCCTACTCCCAAATATCACCCCACTCCCCCTGGGTTGGTACATTCAATCTGGAGCTACAAATGAGTGGCCACCCTATAAATGCTAGTTCCCAGCCTTGGCTAGGAAGGAGGGAAGTCTAACTGGCTCCAGAAAAGCCACCATAGATGAGGTTAGAGCCCTTGGAGCACAGAGAAGAGCCATGGAACTTGGATGGAAGTTGGAGAAAGGGCAGGCTGGTAGGTCTCATGGAGGAATTTGCCTTAAATGGGTCTTAAACGATGAATCAGCTGAGCATAGCAGTTCAGTCTGGATCCTTCCAGATGCCTCCAGCTGTGCTCTCCCTCATATGTACACTAAACCTCCTCAGTCATACCTAGGAGCAGCCACGTCCTCATTTTTACATTCATCTGGTGCCGAAATCACAGGATTGACATATATGAGCACCTTTCCAAGGACTTGGCCTCTCCAAAACAGGCTGATGACCTGACTCTCTTAAGGTGTGTCTAGATGATTCGTTTCTGATGGCTTCGCCATCCACTTCACCATCCAAATCCCAGAGTCCATTTCTTCAGCTGCTTCCTCCTGCTCCCTGCTCTAGCCATTTGTCTCTCCTGTCTGCTCTGTAAGTGTCTCTCTGGCACCTGCAGCCTGCTGCACCCTCCTAGGGCGCCTGCCACCTAAGCACATCCCTCCAACTACGTCTATGTGGGCACCTCTCTACGTATCCCTTCCCTTTTCCTCAAGGCCTCTCCCAGCCCACCTCTTCAATTGCTCTCCCCTCCCCCTCTACTGAATAAGTGTCACCCTGGAGTTCCCCGCTTTGTCTACTATTACTATGAAAGTCACACCTGTGTACCAGGATGCTGCTCTTGTCCTACTGGGCCCCTGTCACATGGAAAGGGATGTCTCTCCTCTGTGATTTGGGACATTTCTCTTGGGCAAGTCTTTCAGTCCACTTGGGGACACCAGGACACTTAACTCTCCTCTGCTCCCTTTGTTCTCCTCTCCCTCCTGAGTTCCCTCTCTCCGTCTCCGGAGCTGCTTGCTCTGGCTCTTCCTTAAGCCTTTCTGAGCCTCTACGAATCCTCCTCAGGTGAAACCCCTATACTTTGTGACCCTGTTTCCTCTCAGCTCCCTCCTGGAAGTCCCTCAGCTTCTTTATGCCCGCCCCCACCCCCGAGCATACACTGTGACCCTTTGCCTTGCCATTCTCTCAGAGCAGGCTCCTCTGTCTCTTCCTTATGCCCTCCTGGGCCTTATATGACCTTTTCTCTTTTCCTCTCTTTATTAAAGTCTCGCTGTCTTACTGCAAACACCTTGGCCTCAGGGCAGTTCAATGGCCAAAAAACTTGATTTTGAAAGTCTCTCGTACGGTGTGTACTTCTGTCACTGTTCAAACAGATGATCCCCAAATCTTTTATATCTAAATTTGCTCTGCTCTGTACCTCCAAAAGTCTCTTGTCTCTAAGTTTTTCTACTTTCCACTCTTAATAATCTTTTATCTCTATGATTTATTTGCTCTCTGCTCTCAAAAGACTCTCTTTAAAAATTATGTTGTAAACTGTCTCAGGGTTTGTAAGTTCATTGGGTATGGCTTAAAAATCTGCAACAAAATTTAGCTTAAAATGTAACAAAAGGCTTATAGTTATAAAAAAATACACATGGATAATCTTAATTTGCTACAACATACTATATGTGATTCAACTCTTGTTTAAAAAAATAGATCTAGTTATTGTATATGTATCTTGAATTCAACTCTTGTTTAGGAAAATAGATATTTTTAAATAGCAGCCATGTGGCTCCCCCTCCATCTTGACAGAATAGAAGCAAAGGTGCAGCTGGCAGCCATCTTTACTAAGGTTAAAAAAAAGAGCATGTACAACGTAACTTCACCCATCTTAGTTAAGATGACCACATGGTATAAACCAAGGTATATTTTATAAATACAGTTTATAAATTCCTAAGGCTTACTCATGTTAACTGTAACTGACTTGAAGAGATGTGTCTATCCTCTTCGTCTTTGCTAACCTTGTTAAGCTTTAGCCATTTAGATAAACTGGGTCTTACAACAAACTGTGATATTCTGTAATGGTGCACTATAAAAGGTTCAGGAAAGTTCCTGATCTCCCTATGGACAGTATTTATGGTTTAAAATTTATTGAATTTGTGGTTTAAAGTTTTATTTTGATGCTAAAAGATCTTCAAGGAAACTCAAATTTCTAAGGCTCAAACTTAGCAGGGATAAAGGAAATTTGCATGTCCTGATCCTACAACATGCAAATTAATGCTCAGTAACCTTATAAAAAATAAATTATTAATGTTCTCAGAACTATGCTCATTGTCATGCTAAGCACAAATATAATTCATTTAGTGACAGGCTCTACCTAGCCTCCTGTGTATGTTTTCAAGGTTAAGCCTAAAGCAAGTAACTAAAACAGTTGAAGTTTATTTAAAATCAGGTCTACTTAATAGATAATAACAGAGCTCAGCTGAATATGGCACTTAAAGTATTTAATGAAGATGTTTCCCATAATAGACAGAAACGCCAACGCCTAATGGTGACCCTAAGGTCTTCACAGAAGTCAATGGGGCACAGATGACTCCACTTGCGTTGTGATCATATTAACCACTGGGAAGAACTGCCCATGCCTTGCCCACCACCAGGGTCCCACCCACATTGTGGATACCAGTGAGTTGACTCTGTTCTGTTTCACCACAGCTGGTCAGTTTTCCCAGGTTCCTCCAACACAGGAAAACCTCTCGGACTTTCTGGGTGTGGCAACTGAAGGCCAATGCTGCTCTGTGTGGTAACTAAAGATGTGATTCTTTCCTATGTGATAGCCAAAGACCTATGACCTCTGCCCCGCAATGAAGCCATAGAGACCACGGGAGCCTAGGGTAACCATCCAGGTAGCGGTAAGTTTCTGTCATGTTAATTTATACATAGGCCATTTGGATTATACTTCCTGTTACAATTTATCCTTCTCAGATCTCTGATGATATTGACAGCTGACTGTAGCCTTAAGTTAACAGCAGCAAGCAAACCAGTTCCTTGTTAATTCATCTCATATATAAAGTCAGGCTTCACTTTTTTAGAGCTACTAGGTCTCCTGCTGAGAAATGCAGACATACAGTTTACCTTGCTGACAGACTTCACTCTGAAAAAGATAAACTCACAAAACAGGCTTATGTAAAGGTCTGAGGATGTGAAAAGTATAGAATTGTTTCTGACTGTTTCTGATCTCTTTCCTTCTCATTATGCTATCGTTATATTAAGACTTCAGAAGTTTAGTAGTAATCAATGGAGCTCTGATAAGCTATTAATCCAGCCTTGGTAAAGCACTGACTTCTATGACAGTCACAAACTCAAAATTTTCAGTTTTTTTTTTAGTTGTCTCCTAAATATAGATTTAAGATCCTTGCCAGTGTGCTAAAAACATCTGTCCAATCTATATATCTAGCCTTCTAGAGAGAATATTCATGCTTTTAACCCACAATCATTTTTTTGGGTCCCAAGATTTTGTTATGATTCAAAGGCCAAGAGTCTACTGCTTTTTATACAATGCAGATTTCAATACAGATTACAATGGTAATGCTAATATATCTAAAACTTTTACTTAAAAAAATTCTGTGAGCTTTGGGGAGTTGACTTGGATCCACTTCTTACAGGCCAAATGGACTCCAGATAAGTACTATCAATCAACAGCCTATGTTTCCCCGCCTGCCTATTCCTGAGGGTGGGACTTCTCTCTTTCTTCCCTAGTCTTGGGAGCCCCCATACAACTACCAGGACCATAGGCCTAAAATTCCAAATGTACAAATTTTCCCTTAAGTGCTTAAATGTTACCTTATGTCCCCCATCTACATCTGTCCCAGCAGGTTTCCAATCAACTGAAAACTACAAACTGCCTTCAACGTGCTGGTCCCGGGTGTTCCTTCAGAACCTACATCATAGACTGCTCCAAAATGGCCTGCATTTCACTAGCCCCAGCTGGTCCCAAAGAACCTGGAAAGTGAGACCATCATTTGACCATCATTCCAGCCTTCCTACCCACCCCAAACCCCCACAATGACATCCCACTTTCAGCAGAAAGCTAGAAGAAATTATGTCGCTTCTTATCGTCAACAAAAGGCTGTAATGTTAGAAATCAAAGAAACCCAGGACAAGTCTTACCTGTGGCCCTTCCCAGCACTTCTCAGCCAACCCCTACCCTAAACCTCTCCCTCCCGGGGTCTGGGTTTCTGTTTCCCTTCCCCAGCTTCTGATCCTATATATACTCAGTCATTTTGACTATGTGCCCTCTTGGTCTCCTGACTCGTTCCTGGCTTCTTAGCTCCTGGTCCCCCTCCTGCCTTCTCTCCTCTCTTTCACTTTCTCTGCCAGATCCCCTCCCCCTATTCTTCTCATGGCCCAGTTCATTCTGCTGGCCATGTTCAGTCTGGACCCTTCCAGATGCCTTTGACTGTTCTCTTCCTCATATCTACGGCAAACCTCCTCAACCATACCTAGGAGCAATCATGTTCTCCTTTTTTCATTCAATGGTAAGGGCTCAATGTGTAGAAGAAATACAAGAAAAATGTGGGGGAAAGAGGTGGAAAGAATGGAAATAAAAGGATAGAGGGAAAAGAGCTAGAAGGAACAAGATATAAAAAGGAGATGAGAGGAAAATGAACATAAACAGTCTAGAAATCCAGTAACCCAAAAGCCTAATTCAGTGAGATGGATCAACCCAAAATTCTAGTATGGTGGCCATAATTGCAATTTGGTGAAAAAGGATTTGAAGTCATGTAACAAAAACACAGGAAGGTCAAAACCAACACATGAGTATTAGATTAAATACCAGAGAAAAGAGCCAGAACCGTGGTCTTTGAGCCTAAGAGACCAAGACTTCTCTACAGATTACAAAGATTTTTAACATAGAAAATGTACATAAAATGGAAGAAAAGGAAAATAAAGGGAGAGAAAGAAAAAAGAGGGGAAAGAAATAAAGGGGAGGGGAGGGAAAGAAGGCAAGATTGGAAGAAATGAGGGACGGTGTGAGGGAGGGAAGGAACATGGGAGGGAGAGAAGCAGGGGAGGCCTGGAAACACCTGACGTAAATCACAGAGATAGCAGTTCCGCAGATGGACTGGAAGCAAGCTGCCTTTACTTTTCTATTTCAGGCAAGATTATTAGATAATTCTACTGATCAAATGACGATGATCATGGATCATGTCTATGAACTCATTCTTTCAAACAAATTTGAAAAACATTATACTTCATTGGAATACCCTAACTTAAAAAAATCTACTACTATAAGCAAAGTTAGAAATCAAGACATTTCAGATACAGAACCTACACAGCAGTTTAAAAGAACGTCTGTGTCAAAGTTAACACATGGAGGGCATTAGCAAGTCCCAGTGCAAACCCTCCTTTTGCATCTCCGGCCACGCCCACTGGGTGAACCAAATGAAGTGTTTTAGCTACTGGATTGAGGGCTGCGAATGGACGCTAAAATGAAACTCCAAGAAGAACATTCAGAAGGAGAAAGCTCCAAGCTAAGCAGGGCTCCCTTTGCCAGAAGTGCCAATCTCTTCGGCGTTCTTAGAGAAGATCCTTCATTGAGTGCCCAGGTCAGCCAGACTTTGTACACTGCTGCCATCCAACCTTGCCCAAGACACAAACACTTTCTCCATTCAGTTTTCTTGCACAGCCATGAAGAACACTTTACACCTGGCCTACAGAAACACCAAGGGCAAAGCAAGGCTTTCTGATCCTGGCACCTGGGACCTTAAAGGGTGCTGAATTTCCAAGTCATGGAAGAGGGTAACTTCTCAACAAAATGCTATGGATTTTGGGTCCACCCTAATGAAGCAAGCCTTATGACACACCTGTCTTTTAGCCTGTTCGCATGGGAACTCAGAGGAACTGACTAAGAACCCCTCTGCATACACAATTTTAGACGTACTGCTCCTCTGCGGTTCTGCCCGTTGTTTACAGAAGGCCACCAATGGGCAGAAAATGAAGGAAAGCCTGCATTTCCGCCCAACCTCTGCACCCACGATCTTGAGGTGTTGCTGATGAGTCTCGTGGCCCCGGGATTTTCCAGGAGCACCCTCCTTCTCAAGTGACCCACATCTCTATGATGAAGCCTCGGAGGTGACAGCACCATCTGGAAACTGGCAAGTGGCTGGACCTAAACAGAAGTCCATCTATGCTGCCACCACCTCTAAGGCTCCTTCTCCTGAGGGTGGAGGGCGCTGTAACAGCCGAGGGCTGCTCTTGGGGGACTCACCGCCTGCACTCAGATCGATTTTCAGAGTGTGTCCTTTAGCCACTAAGTATTCTTTCTGTCACCCCTCCTCCACCCTCCCTCTCTCCTTTCCATTCTCTCTATCTCCACTCCCTCACACCTCTCCTTCTCTCTTCCTCCCTGCACTCTGTTTTGTTTGTGACAAAATAGTCCTGGCTACCCTGAAACTCTCCAAGTAGCCTAGGCTGGAGTGTCTGCCTCTCGATGGATAAGGAAAGACCTCATGCCTTTCCCATGGAGTACCATCTCAATGATATTGAATATGCTAATCAACACATACGGCCTGCCTTTCTTTTTCAGGTCTTCTTTAATTTCTTCCAAAAGCAATGTGTTATTAGAATGAGAGTAGTATGTTTCTTTTGTTAAATTTCTGCCTAAATATTTTATTCAGGTTGCTTCTGTAATAAGTTTTTCAGCTATCACTTTCAGAATATTCATTGACAGAATATTGGAATTTAACTCATTTGTCAACACTATCTTGTACCTCAAAGTATTGTTGAGCTTCTTAGTACTTTTATTTATTTGTCCCTTTTGATCCTTGGAATACTCCAAACAAATGGTTATGCCATTTTTAAAACAAAGCAAAACAAAGATCCATTTTTCCTTTCCAAAGTGAATCCTTGTCTCTGCTCTTTTAAAATTTCTCTCACTAAATACTTTAATACAACGCTGAACATTAGTAATGAGGGAGATCCCCTTGTTTTGCTCCAAATATTAGAGCTAAAGCATTCATATTTCACTGCCATTCATGATGTTGACTGTGGTTTTTTTTCTAGAGAGGTTGTTGATCAAGACAGAGATATGACCTTTAGTACTACTTTACTCAGTTTTATCGTGATTCAGCACTGGATATATTTATTCTAGAAGTTTCTTTTTCATTTGTACGATAAAGTGAAGAAAAAGCGTCTATGTCAGTAGATACCCATGACCTGGAAACTCCCTTCAAGCTAACACACATTACGGGTCTTCCCATTTCTGATTTCTAAGATCCTTTCACGGTAGCATTTCACTTTCACAGGACTTAGTGTGGATGCATTTCAAAATCATTCCACTGCATCCTAACATCCAAAAACTTTTAGACTATTTTTTAAATCTCCAACAAATACCTCAGGAAAAATCAAGAAGTGAAACAAAAATTGCCGCTCCTCCCACCTGGCCTCCTGCCCACAAAAGTGCATGCGATCAGAAGTCCAAAATCTACGTGTCATCTATGGAAACGTAACCCAAGCTGTATGGGAGAGGGACTGTTGGATGCTTAAAATGTGGCCAGTGAAACACAGGGGCTCAGTTTCAACCTCACTTCATTTTAGTTCATTAAAATTTAAAAATTAGAACAGAAAATTCAGTTACTGGGGAACTATAAGTGTGTTTGAAAAACATGTAAATCTTCTTCCACTCTAAATTTTATGAATTCTAAACAGAAATGAGCACTTTATTTCTGATTAATATGTAGTGTTTGAATCGAAATGAAGTATAAGCATAAAACACTGAATTTTCAAATTTTAGTAGAAAAGAGAAATTCAAATGTTCCATTCATACTTTTATAATAAAATTGTCTGCACACTGAAATAGTAGTTTGGGTAGATTAAAGTAAATATTAAAATTAACCCCATGTAAGTGTTTTTTCAGCATAGCTATCAAAACATTTGTAACTACATGTATAACTCATAATTATTGGACAGTGCTGAGCTAGAGGTTCATAAGCTTCCAGGCTCCCAGGCAAGGGAAATAATTAAATAAGAACTGTTCCTATGACAATCTCAAAGCCAGAATAAATTCAGAAAGTATCTTTGAAAGGTTCTGGTCAAATACCCTGAAGAAACTAGAAGAGATAACGTTCTCATCCAGCCCAGGTGGACCATACTCAGAAGGTTGCCTTCAGGCTTGGAACCCATAGTTAGAGGAAGTATGGAGAGTTCAGAGCAAGTAAAAAAAATAAAATAAAATAAAATACTGACTGGCCAGAGGGCTGACTTGGGAGGAGCGGAAATGAAAGCTTGAAACCTAAGGAAGGACTAAAGACATACAACTGCCTGCGAAGGACAGGTGGGAGTTAGTTGTCATGACAACGGGGATTGTAACTAGCAGTAATGGGACAAGGGTAAGAGAGAGACATTCAGGCATGAGACATTTCAAGTTAGGGGAAACTAGGAAGGGTAGGAGGGGGCTGAACCAGGTTTGATAGAGGAATGGGAACTTGATCTAGGGTCTTTGCCAGCTCTGGTTTCTAATTCTCAGCATTGAATTAATTTTTTGAGGGTTTTGGGTGCTGCAGGCAGAAGAGAAGGAGAATCAACACTGTGATGGCTGTTCTTGGTCGTCAACTTGACTACACCAGGAATTCATTCAAACCCAGAGGCTGGGTACATCAGGGAAGGATTCTTTTTTTTCTTAATTAAATCATTTGAAGTAAAGTGGATCTTTTGAGGTGGGAAGATCCACCTTTAATCTGGACCACACCTTCTGCTGGCAGTCTATATAAAGGTCGTGGAAAAAGGGAGCTTGCTCGCTTTGTCTCTTGCCCTCGGTCTCACTGGCAAGTCCATTAGAGCCAGCTTCTTTGAGGTTCTGGTATGTACTGAAGACAGCTGAGACACGCAGCCTCAGGGACTGAACAACTACTGGATTCTTGGATCTTGGATATATATATATCCACTCACACACTTGTGCAGATTTTGGTACCAGAAGTGGTTCTAGAGTGACAGAAGTATAAGAATAAATTTTTAAAATATCTAGAATAGGCTTTCCAATTTGCCAACACCTGCAGTGACTGAAGCCTCTCCAGTTACTGAAGAGTGTGCTAAAAGTATTGCAGACAAATGCATTTGATTATCCTGATTCACCAAATGTGAGAGGCAAAAGATGTGGTGCTTCTTCATATGAAACTTTTGACAATTTATGGAAAATGATGATGCTGGTTGGTTGCTCCTATCATCTCTGGATAAATTAACAAAAGAAAAGAATGAGCTCTGATCAAATGAACCAACTTCTGGCATCTCAGACTACGGTGAAGGTCAGCAATGAGCTAGTGATAAACCTGACCAACTCCAAATGCACTGTCTAAGGGTTTCTAAGGGTGCCCTGGAAAAGAATTTTATCTCCAGCAGCCACAGAGCTTGAGTTGTGGAAAATCAAACTCAAGCCATCATTATAGGGTTGCTGAATTACAGCAAAAATTTAAGTTCCAGCCTCAGAGGTAGATTGCTGGCAGTTGAAGTAAAGGCATTAATTATTAAAGAATGGGACCCTGGAACTTGGGATGGAGATGTGTGGGAAGTCCCTATTGAAGCTGAGAACTTTGAACCTTCAAATTCCCAAGGGTTTATCTCACCTGAGGAGGTAATGGGTCCACCTTCTTCAGAAGATGTACTTCCACCCCATCTCCTAAAATACTGCCCTTGCCACCTTTGCCTGAGGAAATTAATCCTCCATTGTTTGTTAAACCAGCAATGAGTTTTTCTGAAGGAGATGCTAAGAAACACAATACTGATGTCCCACAGGGTCCACCAACACTTGTCTCTAGACCTGTAACCAGACTTCAGGCTAAACAAGCTCCTAGAGGGGAGGTGCGCTACACTACCAAAAAGCTTAATGAGTTTGCGAGCTATTTCATTCAAGCAGAAGTCTGGGGAATACGTGTGTGAATGGATTTTCAGGGTGTGGGACAATGGCGGAAGGGACACAAAACTGGAATGGAGATTCTAGGTTTCATATGGAAGCCTGCACAGTCAACAACAACAAAAGGTATCCAAAGTTTGTCTGAATGGCTGACTGAGGCATTTGTCAAAAGATGGCCTACTGAAGAAGAGTTGGAGATGCCTGTTATCCATTGTCTTAGTGTTGATGATGGAGTTTTAAAGCTCAGGGAAACTGGAAGGCTAGAGTGGATACACTGTGTAAAACCTAATCTGCCACAATGGGAAGGCCCAGAAGACTTGCCCTTCACTAACTCTATAAGACACAAAATAGTGAGAGGGCCACCAGCACATTTGAAGAGCTTCGTTGTCACACTTTTCCTTGTCCCAGACCTTAGGGTTGGAGATGCTGCTGCTCAGTTGGATGAATTAAATACAGTGGGTTTAATTGGGCCCTGAAGTGGGGGGGGGGGGGCAGCACTGAATTGCCAAAGACAAATAGGCCGTAGTTATCATAACGGACACCATAGGCAAGGCAATGTCCATAAGGTCATGAACTGTAGTGGGCAGCACAGACAAAGTGATTTTTATGGTGGCATGACTCATAGGGCTTTTTGGTACTAGCTAATCAATCATGGTGTTCCCAGGCAGGAAATAGATAATGCCTATTGCATTTTTGTTTGATCTGTGTTAGCAGAAAAAAATCCTCAACCAAATGAAGTAAAGGCTCCACTGGATGATGGCAAAGAGGAATGTAGGCCTGTGAACCAATTTCCAGACTTGAACCAGATTGCAGACCCAGAACTCCTTGAATGAAAGGACAGCCAGGTTCCCCTGAGGAAGAACCTTGATAAAATTCCTACAAGTTTTACTGTTAGCCTTTCTCCAGTCTCCCTCCAGAGGGAAATACGGCCTTTTTACAAGGATAACTGTACACTGGGGGAATGGAAACAATCAGACTTTCCAGGGTCTATTGGATACTGAACTGACACTGATTCCAAGACACCCTAAAGAACTCTGTGGCCCTCCAGTGACTTATGGAGGTCAAGTGATTAGTGGAGTTTTGACTGAAGTCTGACCCACAGTAGGTCCAGGGGTCCCCAAACTCATCCTGTGGTTATTTCTCCAGTTCCAGAATGAATAGTTGGGATAGATATACTTAGAAGTTGACAGAATTCCCACATTGGTTCCCTGACATGTGGAGTAAGGGCTGTTATGGTTGGAAAGGCTAAACAGAGGCCTTTGGAATGGACTCTGCCAGGGAAAATAGTGAATCAAAAACAGTATTGCATCCCTGGAGGAATTGCAAAAATTAGTGCCACCATCAAGGACTTGAAAGACGCAGGGGTGGAGGTTCTCACCACATCTACCTTGAACTCTATCTGGCCAGTGCAGAAGACAGATGGATCATGGAGAATGACAGTTGACTATGGAAAACTCAATCAAGTAGTGACTCCAATTGCAGCTGCTGTGCCAGATGTGGTATCCTTACTTGAACAGATTAACACTTCTCCTGGTACATGGTATGCAGCTATTTCTCTAGCAAATGCCTTTTTCTGGGCACCTGCTTGTAAAGACCACCAGAAGCAATTTGCTTTTAGTTGGTAAGGCCAGTAGTATACTTTCACAATTTTACCTCAAGGATATATTAACTCTCCATCCTTGTATCATAACTTAGTGAGAAGGGATCTTGGTTGTCTCTTCCACAAAATATCATATTGGTTCACTTTATTGATAGAATTATTGGACCAAGTGAGAAGGAGGCAGCAATCACTCTGGACTTGCTGGTAACACATATGTGAATCAGAGGATGAGAAATAAATCCAACCAAAACTCAAGGGTTTTTACCCCAGTGAAATTCTTAGCTGTGCAGTGGTATGGGGCAGCAGAGATATAGAGGAAAGGATAAGTTATTGCCCCGGCCCCTCCCACCACCAAGCAAGAAGCATGACATTTAGTGGGCCTATTTGGGATCTGGAGACAGCACCTTGTTCTCTTGGGTTTGTTATTCCAACCCATATACCAAATGACTCAGAAAGCTGCTAGCTTTGTGTGGGACTTGGAACAGGAGAAGGCTCTTCAACAGATCCAGGTGACTCTACAGGCTGTCCTACCACTTGGACCATATGATCCAGCCAAACTGATGGTCCTTAAGGTGTCAGTGGCAGATAGGGATGCTGTTTGGAGCCTTTGGCAGGTGAATTACAGAAGAGACTTTTGGGACTTTGTAGCAAGGCCCTACTGTCATCTTCAGACAACTGTTCTCCCTTTGAGAGACAGCTCTTGGCCTGTTATTGGACCTTAGTGGAAAATCAACATTTGACGTTGGGCCAGCAAGTTACTATTGCACCCGAGCTACCCATTATGAGCTAGGTGTGATCTGACCCACCAAATCCTAAAGTAGGATGTGCATGGCAGCACTCCATCATCAAATGGAAATGGTAGATGCATCAAGCCTCAGCAGGTCCTGAACACACAAGCAAGTTACATGAAGTTGCACAAATGCCTGTGGTTTCTCCTTCCATTACAATGCCATCTGCTGCCAAGCATGTGCCAGGTGTGCCCTATTATTGATTGACTGAGGAAGAGAAGACTAGGGCCTGGTTTATGGATGGTTCTGCATGTTATGCAGGTACCACCCAGAAGTGGGCAGCTGCAGCATGACAACTCTTCTCTGGGCTAACACTGAAAGATATCAGCAAAGGGGAATCTTCACAGTGGACAGAACTTCAGACAGTACACATGGTCATACATTTTGTTTGGAAGAAGAAATGGCCAGATGTGCAGTTAGTTGTTCACTGATTCATGGGCTGTAGCCAATGAGTTGGCTGGATGGTCAGGAACTTGGAAAGAGCATGACTGGAAAATTGATGAGAAAGACATCTGGGGAAGAAGTGTGTGGACAGATCTCTGCAAATGGGTGAAGGATGTGAAGATACTTGTGTCCCATGTAAATGCTCCTCAAAAGGTGACATCCACTGAGAAGGAGTTCAGCAATCAAGTAGATAGGGTGACTCATTCTGTGGACAGCCTCTTACCCCAGTCATCCCTGCCATTGCTCAATGGGTTCATGAACAAAGTGGTCATGGTGGCAGAGATGGGGGGTATGCATGGGCTCAAGAACATGCACTTCCACTCACCAAGGCTGACCTGGCTACAGCTGCTGTTGAGTGCCACATCTGCCAACAGCAGAAATCAACACTGGACCCCAGATATGGCACCGTTCCTCCAGGGTGACCAGCCAGCAACCTGGTGGCAGGTTAACTACATTGAACCACTTTCTCCAGGAAAGGACAATGGCTTGTTTTTACTGTTGTAGATATTTATTCTGTTTATGGATTTGCCTTTTCTACATGTAATGCTTCTGCCAAAAAGTGGGCTTACAGAATGCTTCATCTATTATCATGGTATTCCACACAGGACTACTTCTGACCAAGGAAGTCACTTTACAGCCAGAGAAATGTGACAGTAGCCCCCAAACCATAAAATCCACTGGTCTATCATGTTCCCCACCATCCTGAAGCAGCTAGCCTAATAGAAAAATGGAATGGGCCGGGAGGTGGTGGCGCACACCTTTAATCCCAGCACTCGAGAGGCAGAGCCTGGAGGTTCTCTATGAGTTCAAGGCCAGCCTGGTCTACAGAGAGAGTTCCAGGAAAGGCTCCAAAGCTACACAGAGAAATCTTATCTCAAAAAAACCAAAAAGAAAGAAAGAAAAAAAGAAAAGTGGAATGGCCTTTTGAAGGCACGGTTCCAGGGCCAATGATGTGGCAGCAGCATAGAGGCTGGGGCAGGGCTCTCCAGAAGGTGGTATGTGCTTCGATTCAGCATCCAGTATACGGTACAGTTTCTCCCATAGCCAGGATCCATGGGGTGGAAAGGGGAATAGTTCCTCTCACTGTCCACCCTAGAGACCCACTAGGAAAAGTTTTGCTTCCTGTTCCCATGACCTTAAGTTCTTCTGGCCTAGAAGGTTTGGTTGCAGAGAAGGGAACACTCCTGCCAGGAGACACAGCAAACATTTCACTGAATCTCAAACTTCTCCCTGGCCACCTTGGGCTTCTGATGCCCTTAAGCCAACAGGCTAAGAGAAAGGAATCAGTGTTAGGAGAAGTGGTTGATCCAGATTCCAAAGAGGAAATTGGATTGCTTCTCCAGAGTGGAAGTAAGAAAGATGTCTGGAGTGCAAGAGATCCTTTAGGCCCTAAGGGTTATCCACCCGCAGATCATGACCCATTTGGGGGGATCACATATGAGATCCTCTCCTAACACTGTTATTCCTTTCTCTTAGCCTGTTGGCTTAAGGGATCTTCCATTGGTACACAGCCATTGTTGTACTAGCTGGCCCACAGCCTGTAAGTCATTCTGATAAATCTGCTTTATACGTATAAGCTCTGTTCCTCTAGATAACTCTGACTAATACAGACATATCAGATGTTGATGGTCTTCCATAAGCATTATTTTGGTTCTGTTTAGCACTGGAGTTGGTGTGTGTCCCTTCTTAAAATCCTTCGTAATGTCTGTTTAAGCTACATATGACTTCACAAAAACTACTACAGGATGAGTCTCAAGGCAAATCAGCTAAATGACTCGGGGTTGGGGGTGAAGGTGCAGAAATGGTGTACCTGTTTGTTGCTGGATGTTCTTTTCCAACCACATTTAAAGGTTTATTTTATTTTGTGCGTATGTGAGTGTTCCTGAATGTATGTTTATGCACGATGTACATGTGGGTGTCTGCAGTGGCCAGAGAACCATGATCTTAACTCTGACCCATCTCTCTCACTTTTTCTCTGTGAAAGCATGAACCCAGCCCTGAAGCTTGATAACAGATGCACACACACACACACACACACACACACACACACACACACACCCCTAACCTCTCTTTTATGACAGCTTTCCACATCCAAGACAGAGATCCAACACAACTACTGAGAAATTTGCCACAGTCGCTAAGAGAAGAGACATTATGGCTGAAGAGAAAACAGATGAGTGACTTAAAAAATCTGTTAGGGCAGAATGACCTGCAAGCTTCACCATGTTAATCAGCTTGCCTGTGCTCCAAAAGTTACCCTCCCCCCAAAATGAGGTGCTCCAAAAAATTAGTGGGAAGGAAATGAACATGCCAGTTCTGTGAATGTAAGTAAGTACTGTGCCCTAGAAGTGAAGTTTCTGTTGCTACCATGAATATACATGGGGTGGAAGGGAGGTAACCCTTCTTTCTTTAACTACATGGAATCATAAAAATCAAGAATACAGAGTAATGATTCTACAAATATTCTTGCACACCTGTCTCTGCAGCGTCTATTATTTTGGCAATGTCCTCAATGTAAAAAGTAGGCAAGTTTTGTTTTGTTTGGTTTGGTTTTTTATTTTCACCCATCAGCACAGATGTTGAGCCCATACACAGACTTTTAAATATTCCTTATTGAGATAATTTGTCCTGTAATCAGAGTGCCAGGGTCTAAACTCTGCTTCTCTTGCTTATGAAGCACATGGCTTTGGGCAAATTGTTTTCTTCCATGAGCCTCATATTTCCCTAACAGGACCACACACCCCCTCACATCTTAGGAAAGCATCTAAGCTAAAATACACACAGCTCCTATCGCAGTATCCAGCACACAGACTGCACTGACATAATCCTTGCTATTATGGTTGCTAATGGTGCTGTCAGTGATTACGACCACCGCCGTTACCATTGACAAAGCACCAGATCGTTATTAGAGAAACATAGATGCTAAGACAATTGGAAGCAGAAATTTGAAGGCATTCAGCTCTCCGTGGGCAAGAAGCAGGTTGATGTACCTGCCAAACACATACCAGGCAGTGCACTCCACTCTTTATTCAACAAAATGATTCTTGAAGCTTATGATCAAATGACTTGGATGAGTGTGTTTGAAATGGCCATTGCATAACTCTGCTGAGGCTAAACTGGGATAAATTATTAGCATGGCCTGTAGCTGTGCTTCATTGTGCAATCAAGAGATGCTGTATGGTTTTACTTTTCATAGGAAAAAAAAATCAAAAACTAGAACCAGAAAACATTTGGAATTTTTTTTTTTTTAGTCCATGGCCAGATCTTACAACATCAGTGATTTAAACCAGGCATTGAATATGAACTCAACTAGGCCTCTAATATTTCTGCCTTGCTCGGTTCCAGCGAACAATGCAGCCCTGGCCGGTGTTGAAAGTGTGCAGCATGCAAAGGCTGAAGGGCTAGCTAGACAACTGGAATCTCACTTTCACAGAGTTACTCTGGCCTCCTGAATGCTGGAATAACTTAGTGCTCAAGTCCTCTGCACGTAAGTAAAAAAAATAAGAATATTAAATTTAATAAGCTCGGAGAGTAAAATCAAAGCCACATTTCCTACCAAAGAAACCAGCTCACAGTGATGCGAAGCAGAGAGAAATGTATATTCGCCCTGGTTTAAATTTCCAGGAAAATGATAGCAGAAGAAAGAATGATGCATATAGCTAAAATACGGCATGCGCCGGGGTTGCCTTTGCAAGAGATTTGAAGTCCACATGGGTTTCCAAAGCATATCATGACCCGTTTTCCTAAACAACTGCATTCTTGAAGCTCCACTTTCCCTGCAGAGGAGACTGCTCTTTCAGGGCTCCTCTGCGGCCCTGCTAATCAGTCATTAAGTGATGCCGTACAGTTACAAACAAGTACCTGAAAAGAATGGGATCAAGGCAGCGCCCAGAACTGTCCGGGCAATCTGAATGCAGGTGTGGGAGACACAAACCAGGTGGCTAAAAGGCTTCTTTGTTAAGGCTGTCAGTAGGAGGACCTGATTAATCTCATGCCCCATCCCTAAACTCCCTTTTAACTATGTCAAGACATCCCCTCACATCAGGAAGTCTACAATGACATGGCTATGTGCTAAGCTCGGTTAATGTGGTCCGAGGTTTAAACACTTCAGGTTGAAAGTGGATAATTGGTGGTAGTGGATTTTAAAAGCTCACACAGGTGCCTTTGAAAAGAGGTCAGAAGTCAAGTGCATCTCTCCTGAGAGCACTGGTGAGCCCTTCCTAAGGAGATCAAAATTCTTTTCCGTAAAGCCCCAGGGTCTTGTAAGCACTGTTATTAATTTAGTTCTGTATGTTCCAAATAAGGGGAAAATGATGCCACATGTGTGTAGTACCAGTAACCTGGGCATATTTGTTCCAGAGAGGGAGATGTTAGATAGATTTTCACCTAGCAATTCTGGATTGCTAATGAAGTAATCCACTTTCCACCAGGCCCAAACTGGGGGTTCGGGTCAGGGTAATGAACCTTGAACACAGTGAAAAGCCTAAGGGGGGAAGCAGTCTAAACACAGGAATGTGTTGTCAGAGATCGAATGTGTTGGTAAAACCAAGACTGTGAGGTTTTAACGAGAGCACATAAGGCAGTCATCACCATGCACAGTTAGACCTCTAAGGGTGTTATTCAGCTTCAAAATGCCTTTTATTAATAGAAATTATAAACTTCCACCAGCAAAACAAGTCGGTGGTATTTTTACAAAGCAGCCCAACAGCCCAACTGTTAAGTGGCACATTTCAAAACTCGCTTGAAGAGTTCGCTAATGTACCTCAGAGACTTCAAGGCTGCCTAAATTCCTTATTCCTTCTATCTGTTAGATAATCTCCTTCAACATGCCTATTACTCTTTTGTTCTTAAGATGTGTTGTTGAAACAGGAGCATATGATTTGGGAAGTCTACATTTGACACCTATCTAAAACAAAACTAAACATTTACAACTATTTTTTACGTTTGCTTATGAAATTTTTCACTAGCATATCAATGACTTTCTGAACAGCATGTGCTTATTAGGATGTCTGTCACAGCCACACAAACAAGAACAGAAGGCGAATGCTGGCAAGCATGTGGGAAGCAGGGAACCCTCTTGCAGTACCAGTTAGAATTTTAAAAGTGGTACCATCACTGTGGGCAGCAATACAATGGGGATGCATCCAAAGCAGCGAAACCAGGGAGCAGAGCAGATATTTCCACGCCCCATATCCATGGCATCACTGTTTGCAACAGCTAGAAGGTAGGAGCAAGCCAAGAGTCCAGTGCAGATACAGAAGTTAAAAAATGCAGCACATACTATAGAATATCGCAAACGACACCTGTTGTAAATAATGGCATGTATGGAAGGAAATTCTGACATACTTCCAAACATCAAGTGAAGTCAAGGGAAATAAGTTCATCACTGAAAGACAAACACAGCGTGATAGCATTTATATGAGATGTCTGGAATGGTAGAATTCACAGAGAAGAAAGGATATGAGGGTGGTTGTCAGGAAGTATATGGAAGGGAGAAGGCAGTTACTCTGTAACCTGTGATGGTAGAAAGTTTTGGAGACAGATGGTCATGTTGTTGTGTAAATACATCGTGAGTGTATTTGCTGACACTGACTGTGTACTTTAAAGTTATTTTAAAATAGTACATTTTACATTGTGTACATTTTACTACAATGCATTTTAATTAAAACTTCCTCATGTAGACATCAGTGCACTCCGGCCGTGGGTCTAGATGAGACATGCTTGCCTGACGGACTGCACTTAAGTTTGACGCGCCACGACTAATGGAAAGAAAATGTTTCTTTCCAGATTGCAGAGATCCAACTGGCTCGAGGAAACAGATAAAAACAGGGTGTAGCTGACATTTTCAAATCAGTACACAAATTCTTGGAACCATACTCTGTATATTTATAATTAGGAAAGAATGTTTGTCACTAGATTTTTTAATGAAAATCACAGATTTGTCACAGTCGTTTGCCACAGAATCATGGTTTCACTTAAGAAATGGGGAAGGGAGGGGAGAAAAAATCTTTCAGAAGTAACACTTTAATTCCAGTTTAATGTGGAGCACACATGGTCATAGCATGTAGCACAGCAAAGTTAGTGCATAAAAGTAACACAGCCGTGGCTTAACTGCTGTTAAATTACATGTGTTAATTACAGACAAAACGGACTTGCCAAGGCCTGTTAGGTGAAATTCCAATTTGCACTCAGCACAAAGGAAATAGCACTCAGAGCTGAGTGGTCATTTCAACATTTCCACAAGTCAAAAATTCCCAGCTCGAATCCCAGGAACGTAAGCCCGTGTTAACAGGGGACTGTCCAATTACCAGCATGTAACATTGCTTCAGAAGACTTCAAAATCCCCCCTAGCTCGCTAACAATAGTTTAAAGATTCTATGGTGTTTAGAGTCTGGAAAATAATTCAGTCTCTACTCAAAAAGAGATTACCCTTGGATTCACTAAGGACTTCAGCTAGGAAGCCGCTTGTCCTCACATGTCACTCACTGTTGGAGGATCACAGTGGTTCATTTGGCTGCACAGAATTTCCAACAGCCTCGGCACAACCTCAGCAACCGGAGGAACTTACAGAATCCGATGCCTTCAACCCCTAAAGGTTTAGTCTGTCTTCCTACCAGCAAAATCCTGGTAATAACTACAGCAACCACGACAAAAAACAATCATAATGACCATCAAAGAGAATGATTGCAGAGGCAAACATGCACACGCAACAAATTTTAGTTAAATTTAAATTTTAAAATTAGGCAATAAGGCCTTAGTCCTGTTCTTTGTGTGTGATTAGAGCAGTGTGTGTGTGTTTAGAGCAGTGTGTATGTGTGTTTAGAGCTGTGTGTGTGTGTGTGTGTGTTTAGAGCAGTGTGTATGTTTAGAGAAGTGTGTGTGTGTTTAGAGAAGTGTGTATATGTGTTTAGAAAGCGTGTGTGTGTGTGTGTGTGTGTGTGTGTGTGTGTGTTTAGAGCAGTGTGTATGTGTGTTTAGAGCAGTATGACCAAGTATGCAAGTTGGAATGTTGCAAAAGGTTCCCCTTTGGCACTCAAGTCATGGAAGCCGCCATGATTTCAGGAAGCTACTGCTTACTAGAGGTGAAATGTCAGCTGGCATTATCCTTGCATGCTGAATAGAAATGATACCCATAGACTTGTGTGTTTGAATGCTTGGAACATAGGGAGGGGCACTACTAGGAGGTGTGGCCTTGTTGGAGTGGGTGGGCCTTGCTGGAGGAAGTGTAGGGTCTCAGAAGCTCAAGCTATGCTCAGCACACAGGTCTCTTCTGCTGCCTTTGAATCCAGATGTAGGACTCTCAGCTCCTTTTCCAACACCATGTCTGCCTGCATGCTGCCGTGCTTCCCATCATGATGATACTGGACTAAACCTCTGACACGGTAAAGCCAGCCTCAATTAAATGTTTTCCTTTATAAGAGTTGTCATAGTCATGGTGTCTCTTCACAGCAACAGAAACCCTAACTAAGACGACAGGTTCATTAACCACTCACTTGGCACCATGACTCCAGCTGTCTCCACCAGTTTCTCCCCTATCTTTTTTCCTCAACTTTTTTTTATTCCCTTAGCTGTATGAAAGTATAATCAAAAGATAAGAATTCTATATACTTAAAAATTATATGTATCAATACGTTTTACTGTGTATCTACACCGCCAAGCTAAAGAACATATCACTCATCTCATACTGCTGTTATCTTCGTGTGTGAGGTAAACACTAACACCAACTTCTTAATAAGTAGAATTGTGCAACACTTACTTACCATTTGTCTCAGTTACTGTGCTGCACATTAGAACTTCAGAAACTGTTCATCCTCTAAATGGTGTGACCCCTTTGACCAGCATCCTCCTGCCCGACGCCCACCTCCCCTGACAACCACTTTTCTCCTCTCAGTTGCTCGGAGTTCAACTTCCTCATATAATAATGTACAATTGAGATCGTGCAGTATTTCTCTTTCTGTTTCTTGTTTTTTTCACTTAGTATAATGGCTTTTGGACTCACCGCTGTTACAATTCTTGGGATTTCTTTCTCCAGTTTGAATGGTATTCATTGAATTCTTATCACACTGTTTTTATCCATCCACTGGCTGGCAGACGTTTAGGCTGTGTCTATATTTTGGCTGTCATGAATAATGTTGCAAAGATAATAGGACTGACAACAATTGTTGTAATATTGATCTCAATTCCTTTTTCCCATATAGCCAGACGTGGGATTGCTGGATCATAGAGTAAGTTTATTTGTTAGTTTTGTGAGGACCCTCCAAACTATACTGCAGAATGCCTATACCAGCTTACAATCCCAGCAACAGTGTATGAGGATCCCCATTTCTCCACGCCACTTCTACTTTGATGCGGGATCCCATGTAGCTCAGGCTAGCCTTGAACGCCCTGTGTATTCAAGGGTGGCCTTCAGCTCCTGGTGCTCTTGCCTCTACCTCTCCAGTGTTGGGTTTCATGGTGTGCTAGAGAGTGAACCTGAGGTCTCATGAATGTCAGGCAAGCCCTCTACCGACTGTACTACATGCCATGCCCATTTAGGCTATCTTCAAGGTGATATTTAGTGTCTTGTATTTCTCCTATGATTGGTGATGCTCTGTGCCTTCTCATATACCTACTACCCATTCATATGTCTCCTTTGGAAAAATAACTGTTTGGTATCTTTGCACATATCTGAACTGGGTTATTTATATGTTGCTGTTGAGGTTGTATGAGCTCCTCATAAGCTTCGGCTCCCATGCCCTGTCACACTCACGCTCTACAGTGTTTCCCATACTCTCGGGACTGCCTTGTCGTTTTGTACAGTTTCACTTGCCTACCTTTGCCTTTATTGTCCATGCTCCTGGAATCTAGTCATAAAACCATTTCTAAGTTCAGTGCCAAGAAGTATTTCTCCTGTGTTTTCTGCTAGGATTTTCTAGATTTGGATCTTTATATTTAGATCATTAGTCTACTTGAGCTTAGTGTGTGTGTGTATGTGTGTGTGTGTGTGTGTTGTAAAATAAGTGTTCAGTTTCATTCTTTTGCATATAAATATGCAGCTTTTCAACATTCAGTGAAGAGACTCTCCTTTCCCCTCACTGTGTGATTTTGGCACCAGAGCTGAAGATCAGCTGACTATGTTTCCGTTCTTTATCCTATTCTGTTTGTCTACATGTCTGATTCTGATGCCAGTACCACACCACCCCAGATAAAGTAGCTTTGTACTGTACTTTGAAATCAAGTGGTATGATACTACTAATTTTGTTCTTTGTTAAATTGCTTTGTTTGCTTGGAGTCCTTTGTGGTTCCACATGACTTTTAGGAGTGCTTTTCTATTTCCATGAAAGATGTTAGTGAGCTTTTAACAAAAATTTGCATTAAATCTGTAGATCATCTGGAATGTAATGACATGTTTACAATATTAACTCTTCCAACTCATGAGCATGGAGCGTCTCTCTGCTTATGTCTTCAGTTCCATGGGCACCGCAGCTGGTGGGTAGGACTGTTGATTACCCTCCTCCTTTGTAAGGTCATGTGGTGCCTTAGACCACAACGAAGGCTGGTCGTCATGGAGGAGGCCTTCATGTCAGTTCTAGTGCAGGGGCCTCTGGGTGCTGGTTCTGAAGTTCACGGTGTCTTCAGTATATGAACTTAACTTTCCACCTCGGCTGGATAGCCAAAGGCATCAGCAACAGGCTGTATTTGGGGGGCGGGGGGCATCTCTTAGACAACCCTGGCCAACAACTCAAAAGAGGGCATCTGGTGTCTGGCATTGGGCTTTCTGCTAGGTGGTCTTCTGCTCTGGGAGGGAGCACTGTCAGTCCCGATGAGAAAAGTTCAGGTCACTAGTTCGTAAGTATGATTCCTTGTGGCTTTTCAGTCACCCTCCTTGTTTTCCTCACCTCCCTCCCACTTCCCACTCCCCCATCGTGTCACCTGAATCCCGTATTCCCCTTTACCCTCCTCCCACCCCTTCTGTTTCACCTCCCTGCCCCTCCCCAAGGAGCCCCTGTAGCTGCAATGTTAAATGGCCTTTTAATAAAAACCCGGAGCCTGATATTGGGGTGAATGCTGAAAGATCAGAGAGACAAAGGAACAAGCCACCTCTTACCTCTAGGGTTCCTCAGCCTGAAAAGCTTTCCTCAGCCAAAAGGCTTTAGCCAAAAGGAGCCTTTAGTTCCTGTCTCCTCAAGCCTTATATACTGTTCTCTGGCCAGCCATGTCACTTCCTGGGATTAAAGGCATGTACCACCACTGCCTGGCTCTGTTTTCTCTCCTAGACTGAGACAATCTCATGTAATCCAGGATGGCTTTGAACTCACAGAGATCCAGATGGATCTCTGCCTCCTGAGTGCTAGGATTAAAGGTGTGTGCCACCACTGTCTGGCTCTATGTCTAATCTAGTGGCTGGCTCTGTCCTCTGATCCTCAGGCAAGCTTTATTAGGGTACACAATATATCAGCACAAGCCCTCTTTTCCCACTTCCCTGATCAAATCACTTATATCCTGCTATTCCTTTCTCTATTGCTTCCCAATCCAACCCACCCCGAATCTGGGCAATGGTACTATTTTATTTTCCTGGTTTCTATAGTTACCCCAGGCTATGTACACACATCCGAATATTTGGAGCTAGGAGCCGCCAACAAGAAAGAATGTGTTACATTTATCTTTCTGGGTCTGGGTTATCTCACTCAATGTAATTTTTTTTCCTAGTTCTATCTATTTACCAGGCCAGACTTTGGAGGAGGACATGGGAAGTCTGGATTTGGGGTGGAAGAAGGGTGTCACAAAAGGTTTCCCTGCAACCATAGAGATTTTTTTTTTATCCTGACAGTTTTTCTGTGACATCTTCAGGAATTTCTGTATATGAGATGATGTCTTCCTTTGAAGAAGAAACTTCACTTTTTTTTTCTTTCCTGTCTTGGATTTTGTTCTTCTATTTCTTTTTCTTACCCAGTTGCTCTGGCTAGGACTTCTAGCATTTCCTGGGTAAGGACCAAGAGCAGCTATCCTGGTCCTCCTGATCTCGGTGGAAATGCTGCCAGCTCTTTGACCTGCGGCTTTGCTGCAGCTGTGTGGACTCTCACCTGCGGCTTTACTGTAGCTGTGTGGACTCTCACCTGCGGCTTTTCTGCAGCTGTGTGGACTCTCACCTGCGGCTTTGCTGCAGTTGTGTGGATGTCTCACCTGTGGCTTTGATGCAGCTGTGTGGATGTCTCACCTCTGGCTTTTCTGCAGCTGTGTGGACTCTCATCTGCGGCTTTGCTGCAGCTGTGTGGACTCTCACCTGTGGCTTTGCTGCAGCTGTGTGGGCGTCTCACCTCTGGCTTTACTGCATTTGAATGTCTTCCCTCCATATCTAATTCACTGAGAACGTCCACAGTGGATGTATCTTGAATTTTCTCAATTGCTGTGTGTGCATCTTTTGAGACAATCTTACGGTTTCTATTCTCTGTTCTGTTGCTATGGCCTATCACGTTTACTGACTTGCATATATTGAACTATTCGTACCCAGGAGCAAATTGCACTGGATCATGCTCCATGATCTTAATGTGCTGTTGGAGTCTATCTGTCAGCATTACACTGAGGGTCTTTTCATCTGCGCTCATCAGGAGCATCAGCCTGCGGTTTTCCCTTTTTATAGTGCCCTCGCTTCAGCAGCAGGGTACTGCTGGCCTCATGAACTGATTTAAAAGTGTTTCCTACTCTTGACATTTCTAAAAGAGCTGGGGGTCTGCATGTCATCATCAATTTGAATGACATCTTCTTCAGGGCCTGGTGAGATGGCGCCCAGTACACAAGCCTGACAGCTTGGGTTCTATACCTGGAAATCCATGTATAAGAGGGCATCACCTCCAGAGATGTGCCCTGTGATCTCCACATATGCCCTGTAACATGTGTGCACCTGCTCCCACACACATCATATACACATGGTAACAATAATAAATTAATTTAAAACATAAATGACACATTCTTTATGCAATCCATACCTTACCACTGTCCTCTAACCAAAGCAACTTGCTGAGAGATTGGGTAGCATGGTCTGGAAATTATTTCCACTGATATGACCCTTAGTATGTCAGCCAGTTTTCTGTTTGCATTAGAGTGTTGGTTCACACTAAAATGAAGGTCACCTAAAGACCCTCATCTGTTACCACATGCCTTTGACTGATGCTTGTGGAATTCACATATTAACCCTATTTGATTTTTTTTTCATGAATTAAATTCTATCTGTCTATTTCTGTCCAGAATTTTGAGATTATTTTATATTTTTATCTCTTTCTTAGGTGGGAATTCTACAATACAGAAATGAACTCTTAGGCACATCATTGCACAGACCCTTTCTAAGACCTCAGGAAGGGCCCTTATGACTTTTGCAGACTTCTCTTAAGATATTTTTAACTCCAATCAGTGCTTCCGTTTTCCTCTCCATCCATCACCTTTATGTGTTCGTTTGTCCAGCACAGAAGTCTAACACACAGGAACGGAGTCAAGGTAAGATTTTAAATGTACATCATCACAATTAATCTGTGGGAAATTTCCCCAAATCTTATAGCTCATCTACAAAAAAGACCTAGAGAAGTTCTCTAGAATTTGAGATTCAAAAACAATACAGCATAACCATGGTGGTTTTCAGCTAACTGGGTTTGAAGCTGAATAAATACCCTTGTATTCTCTATCTGGAATGAGGTTACAAGAAGTGTCACAAGTTAAGATGCCATCAAGGAGTAAGCAACTGAAAGAGGGGAAGGAAGAGAGCTATCATGAAGATGTGTCCAAAATCACAGCAAAAATTGCTGCGATCTTTGTAGAAATTAAAGATTCTCAGATTCACCATTTATCATATTTTTTTTCTTTTTCTGGGCAAATAGAAGATTCCTTTATCAATAAGGTCTCTAGATATTAAGCCCTGGGAAAACGCTGTAGCTGGTAAACAAGTGTGTGGTTTTGTTGCTGATCGGGTGGAGAGAGAGAATGCTCTGCAGGTTGTGCTGAAATGTCTCTGCTTCTGTTTCCCACCAGAAGCCACAGCTCTGTCCTGAGACAGGCACTGTGACCTCACTACAGAGTACTATGCTCAGCTGTGTCCACTGAAACATACAAATAACATGACTTCGGTGGGGTGGAGAGGGGTGTGGCATGGCACACTGAAGTTACTTTCTCATTGGCTGAAGAACTGGTGGTGTCCCCAGGAGTGTGCATGGGACTCCAGGAGCATGTATGAGTAGAGTACCAGACCCCAGGCAGGGACGGCTCTCCATTGTGTGGGAGCTGAAGTCTGCACACATGGGGATTCAGGGAGGCACTCTCACTAGGAAAAGAATACAAAATTAGGGTTACACACCTATGCTGACTTAACCTCAAGGGAGAAATCACCATAAGTTTTAAAAAGCTGACATTCCGTGTCACAAAATACAGGAAAATAACATACTTTATTAATTTTCATTAGACATATCTTTATAGTATGTTTTCAACATTTCCGGCCCTATCTTCTTGAGGACACATTTATTTTGTTTATGTCGACAGAAGGTTCTCTTTAAATATTGATCAATTCTCCATTACTTAAGGAATATACATGACAAGGTCTTAGCAATCTGATGTAACTGAGTAGATAGGCCAAAGTAGAGATCTGAATTACAGAATCATTAAGTTGTATGTATTTCAAATATTCTTTAGTTCATATTACTGCCTCAGGTAGAGCTAAATTACAAATGTGCCATTTATATACAAAGTTAAAATTTGTAACTGAACTACGTCATATAATAATATCATAGGTGCAAAATTTATGTATCATAAAAACAAACACAGAAGCTAGGTTTGTTTCCTGAGCCATTTACTCAGATAAAAAATAAATTTAAATAATTTTTAGTACTTTATTTAAATAATTTTAGATACTTTATTTAATAATAATCTTTTGTGTTTCAAATATCACAAATATTAAAATTCACAGTTTTCAATTACTAGGAGCTGATTGCATAGAGGGGCCATTTTCTAGAGGTTAGATCGAGAACATGAAACTTATTTAATGTATAGTTTAAAAGCCATAGTACTGAATATGAAAGCCCTTAGCAGCATATTGTAGCCTGTAGACTTCAAACAGCAACAGGAAGGAAAACAATTGTTCTAAAGTTAGACCTTTAGCCACAACAATATATCAATCATAAAAATTAGCATCCACTCATGATCACAGAATGTCCAAAACTCTTGATTGTAGACAGCGTTTTTTTTTTTAAAGCCAAATACATAACATAACTTGTATTATTTAGGAAGCGTGCAATTCATAGTAGAATAGGGAACTCCTTGCAAACCTCTCTCTGTAGATGAAATACATGATATAAAAGGAAGCCTGTACCAAGAGAAAGGCAGCCAAACATCTGTGGCACCCTCTGCTGATCTTCCTTCTAATCCTCATGAAAGACAAGCCAAAAGGTCCCTCAAAGGCTGGGGCCCTCCACTCACTTTGAAGACTGTTTAGGACAGTGGGGGCAGGACCCACCTTATCTGTTTGGTGTCTATCTTCCCTTCTTTGATCTGACTATTCCTAGAGATAATTATGCTCTTTGGGTTTCATTTGCTACACACTAGAATTTCTCATTGTTTTCATTAAATGATTTGCCCAGACCTCTAATTTGGGGTCAAATCTCATAAATGGCTGCCAAGAAACTCAAGCAGCAGTCCAGGACTGGCACCTGGGTGGCAGAAGAGCAAAGGAACCTGGTAGTGCTGTAGCAATGAGACTCACGTCCCCACTTTGGAGAGCGCTTAGTTTAGAAACACTGACCATGAGCTTTGCTGACTGGGGTGCTCGCGACTCAGCCATAGAGTAGCTGGCTGTGAGAAAGATATGGGGGAGCCCACACTGTGGCACATAGGGCAGTGTACAAGCTCCTGTCCATGATTCCCACAAAGAATATGAAGCAATGTTGTCATATGCACTAATTTTTCAAGAGAAATAAGCCAGGAGTGTGTGTGTGAACACTTGACATTTACATGATAATTCAAAGGACTTTTATAAAGCTGTGACGCTTTAAAGAAAAAAACAGCAAAACAAAAGCATGTCTGCCAGGAGCACTGGGGCTTCTCTGTGTGCAGGAAGGGTATCCAGAGCACCTTAACTGCAAGGCCAATGGCATGCCTTGGACAGAATGCCCAGCCAAAACTTCTGCCAAAAAACCAGCCCTTTACCAAGGACCTAAACTGAACACATTAACCACTAATCACGTGACAACCAAAGCAACCGTCTCCATGCTATCAACTATCTCGCACTAATATTACCTCACACTAATATTACCTCACGCAACCATTAAAAGAGAAAAGGAACACAAATCTAAGAAGCACACTATGGAGCTTCTGAGAAAGTTCATAAAACTCCACTCTAAGAATGTGTATCCAGTGGGATGCAGCACATGATGGGTCCATCCAGACCATCTGAGAATAGGAGTGCGGTCTGAAGCAACCAGGAGCCTATTTCTTGTCTGTGGTCACTGAAACTAACAAACGGGAAAGAAGCAAATTCAGTCATCTCTCAACAGAGAAAGCCTGTTGAGGAGGAAATTGTAAAAGTTGTACCTCTGCTCAAAGACAGTTACATCTATACTGTACCTTTGTAATTTCCAAAGATATTGACAATATCCTTATGTATATTGTCAACTGGGAGCAAGGACTGAACCATCAGACCACTGACTTCTTACACTGGCTGATGGGGTCATCCCTTAATCTCTGAACCTCAGTTACTGTCTCACAAGATCCCACCTCTAGATGAAGATCTATAGGTAATTAGTGGCTTCCCAGAGAGGAAAACTAAGTCTTCTCAGGGCCACGCCCCCTGAAAGGCTATCTAATCCTCAGGTCAGCCCTAAATACATATATATATATATTGAGCAATACTAAATGGACTCAGCAGATTGCATTTATATATACATATGTGTATGCACACATGTATATACATAAAACACACATATATATAAACAATAATTAAAGAAAAGGTCATGAATTTGAACCTTCAAATTGAAGAGATCTAGGAGGGGTTAGAGGGGGATGGAGGGTAAAATGATGTAAATATAGTATTCATGTATAAAAATGAGATTCTCAAAAACAAAATCAATGTTAAAAATGAATAATACACAGAGGTGCTCAGAAAATTAAAGTAGATGGTACAACACACACACAGATTGGATGTTAAATACTTGGCTCCTTGTTTGTGAAAATGGTGGTTACACATGCATTGAAGTTGTATAAAATAGTCACACACTTTACGAAGGACTCCAAGATTGCCAACATTTATATTTCACCCTCTACCCAACCAAGTTCAAGCTAATGTGTTCAGAATTGTGACAATCCACAGCAGACCTTCTCAAATCCTTTGGTTGAGGAATATATACTTCGATCATTTTATTCATGAAACTATTATTTAATGAGCAAGCCTGTGTACCCAGCACTGTTCAGTGTGGTGATGTATTGTGTACCCTAATAAAATTTGCCTGAAGATCAGAGAACAGAACAAGCCACTAGATTAAACATAGATGCCAGGCAGTGGTGACACACACCTTTAATTCCAGCACTTGAGATCTCATGCCTTTGCTTGGGAAGTCACATGCTTTTAATCCCAGCACTAAGAAGAAAGTGATATGGTATGCAGAAAAAGGTATATAAGGCATGAAGAGATAGGAACTAAAGGCTTTTTCAGCTGAAGCCCTTTTGGCTGGAGCGCTTTCAGACTGAGGAGTTGGTGAGGTAAGAGGTGGTGGCTGTGGCTTGCTCTGTTTCTCTGATCTTCAGCCAGTGTTTATTAGGGTATGCAATATATTACCACAGTTCTAGACAGGAAGGATGCATTTCTGCATAAGACAAAAGCCAACGTGGCTCCCACAGAGTTCATATTGATCAAGCTAGTTAAAGCAAGTAAGAAAAGTACATGATAATCAGTACTGTGAATAACGCAGTGGACTTATACACTGCAGCATGGTTGGGTGGCTCCACTAGCTTAATTAGTCATCTAATAGAGTTCTTTAAGAAAGTAAGGAGACCCTTGAATGAGAAAAGAAAGCTTGTATTCTAAAGTAAGAGGAAATGCTCCCCACAATGAGGCTGGTGTGTTTGGGGGTTATTTATGAGAGCTCAGGGGTGTAAGCAGAATGGACAGAGGTGACGCTTGTGGAGTAGAGGAGGAGAAAAGAAAGGTCCAATCACGTGGGCACTTGCAGGCCCTAGTAAGGAAGGTGGATTTCATCATCGTCAAAGAAAGATGCTCAGTTGCATTGTGGAGGGATAAGAATTGAGGGCTTTGAAGCCAAGTGCCTTGCGTATCCACACAAAGACTGTTAGGTCCACATGCCTAGGTGGCTTCTGAAGCATCATTGAACCAGCAGCAGACGGCATAGAATGGGAAAAAGAAGATGATGGGGACTCTAGACTGGGAAATGTAGCAGAGAGCTCAAACACTCTGTGGGTAAGATGGAGGCAAGGGGACACTGGACGCCAGAAGATAAAGTCAGGGGGACCCTAGCTGGAAAGGCTTCAGTGCCTGAGGAGCGGGGTGTGTTCACAGACTCGGAGTCTGTGTTTATTGTTAGAGTACAGCCTCCTCCTAACATATGAAGTCCCATTGTCCCAACCACACCCATATGTACGTTAGAGACAGAAAGGACCTGTGGATTAGGTGCCCAGGGAGGCTGCGAGCGGTGTCTGATGCCCTGACTGTGACTCAGTTCCTGGAGAACCATGGGGATTTATGCATTCTGAGACATGTGCAGGTGGTTTCCAGGGAGGCAGACTAGTGGTGAAATAAAAATTGCTAAGACACGTACGTACGTATCTTCGGTCCGGCACTTGTGCCTTTACTATTACACTGCCTACAGAAACACGTAGTACAAAAAACTGTGTTTGCAAAGATGTGCAGAGAGAAGCTATGGGGCTCGCATGTATCACTCTGAAGTCCTGGATCCATGTCCACGTGCTCAGACATCATCCCAAAAGATGCAGGGCTACTTAGGATGGGGCACTGTGGAACCACATAGGCTCCAAGGAAGGCTGTTTAATTCCATATATTTTTAAACCATGGGTCTTCCTTTACATACATGAGGCCTTAAGTAATCCCTGGCATTGGAGACAAGCAAGTAACAAAACAAAAGATACATTAGTCAATCATAAAATCCATCCAGCCAATTACCCCTTTTTTCTCAGCTCTACTGTCAAACCCAGGGTTTCACGCAAGTGACGCAAGACATGCCACTAAGCTATGTTCCCAGCCATACTGACTTTTTGTTTTTCAAGTTAAAGGATAGAGTGGAGCATACTAGAGGAGAAAACGTCAGTAAGAACTGAAGGCACTAAGGGTAAGTTTGTGTTTCATAAATATAAAATATGTCACATACATATGAATAAGTGCACAGTCATCTGCACACTGGGTTCTGATATGAGGCATTTCCTTCTCTGGGTAATGTTTATTTTAAGGGATGGGAGTCATTTACTTAAAACTACTTTTATGGACTAACGTTTGACTAGAGTGAGTTTTGGAGGGAGGGGGTTTCAAAGGGTAACAAGGTGAGGACAGGCACCTCAGGTTGTCCTCTGACCGCCACACATCACCATGGCACTTACATGCCCGTACTCATGCAACAGCTTCACATACACACACATACACATGACCCATGTGCATACATCATCACACACATAAAAATATTCTTTATCAATTTTAGATAGCATATGACCAAGTGCTGTCACAGGAGCCGGCTCACTGATGTGGTGGACAGAAGTCTGGCAGCTGGGATGATGATGTGTCCCCAAGGAATCACAATGAAGGAGGAATCTATGAGTCGGTAAGGAGGACTTAATTACCAGAGTGAGACCATACATCACAATGAACTACTGGCCCTAAGATAAGTTGGAGGCTATGAGCACTGCATAAAGAGATGTATTCCCCTCAGAGTTCTGTCTAAATCAGTCAAAGCACAGTCAAAGACTACATTTTTTCATTTAGAGATAAAATTTCCACCATTTTGAGTAAATGTACCTGTCACTTCCAGCCCTAGGACTGAGGGTTGGGAGGAGGTAACAAGGAAGAAAGAAAAGATAGAAGGAAGGAAAGAAGGAAGGAAGGAAGGAAGGAAGGAAGGAAGGAAGGAAGGAAGGAAGGAAGGAAGGAAGGACTTTTCACACAAAGCAAAAACAAAGACAAAGATATTAATAGGGACTCTGTCCCTGACTCTAGCTATCAAAATAGAGGAAGTCTATCATAAGCAAAAAGCTCTCACTTTGAAAATTTTGCAGTTTAGTCCTTAAAAAGACATGTATTCTTAGAAGACTTGGGTGTTCTCAAGTCTAGTTTTCCTTTAAAAATTAATCTTTCTTTGCAAATTACCATTTTTCCTAAAACCTTTCTCCCCAAATCTTTCATTTCTTTTCTCATACTCCTAAGGCCTAGGAATACATATTTTATTAAAAGAAAAAAATCTCTTGGCAAATGAACATGGTACTCATCACAGTTCTGATCAGCTCTAGTTTCAAACAGGACTCAGTCAGGTGAGATAAAAACATCTCTTGAAGTTTTTTTTGTTTTTTGTTTTTCTCTTCCAGAGCTGAGGATCAAACCCAGGGCCTTGCGCTTGCTAGGCAAGTGCTCTACCACTGAGCTAAATCCCCAACCCAAACTTCTCTTGAAGTTTAATCCAGCACATTTCTCTCCAGGAAGATGTAGCTAATGGTGACAGACCTGATATGGTTTGGGGTTTTCTTTCCTTACCTTTCTGGCACATCCAAGAAAATCCAGTGTCTGGGAAGAAATAAAAAGGACATTTCCCAAAACTCCACCTAAAAAGCCTGTGGGATAACAGGCAGACTGAGCCTGGAATCACAGGAGCCTGTTTTCAAATCCATCACACTGTGCTCAACATGGCGGCCGTGCTTGGCTTAAGGAGGCCAGCAGGTTGTATCCTTCCCAGGAAGAGAGTTCCAGAAAATAAGAACTTCTCTCAGGGCTTACGAATCAAGGTCACATATTTTGCCCAGAGTGTACTGTTTGGAAGAACGGCCTTTTCTGTAAGAAATACTTCGAGCAAAATTATGATCAAGGAAATAAACTCAGTGTGTCCTTGATAGTGAAGGGCGAGTTCTTCATTTGTTAAATTGGAAATGAGTATGTATTTGACTACTCAAAAGATGTGCACACAGAAGTGCAGCTCTGGCTTTGGTGTGAGCTGTTGGCCATTTCACTGTACACCAAGGCACAGCCATCATCCCTTTCATTCAGAGTAACCTCTTTGCTTTATGTCTTCGATTTCTGGAAATGGAGCAATAAACTGAACTTCTAAAAGAAAATATAGAAGTAACCGTCTTATTAAATAAGAAACACAGAGCCAATGAAAAGATGAAAGCCCAAGAGGTCAGAGCTAAGAGCCTTACCCTTCACTGCTGCGGCTATCCTCTTCAGCCAAGAGACCTACTTCCTGTGTGTTTGTCTTTATATAGACTTTCTGTTCTGCCTTCTCATTGGTTGTAAACCCAACCACATGACTGCCTCGTCACTGCCTGTCTGTACAGACCTCCAGGTCTTCTATGGTTGGTATTGAGATTAAAGGCATGTGTCTCCATGCTGGCTGTATCCTTGAACACACAGAGATCCGCCTAGCTCTGCCTCCCAAGAGCTGGGATTAAAGGCGTGCACTACCAACGCCCGCCTCTGCTATGGCTTGCTATTAGCTCTGACCCCCAGGCAACTTTATTTATTAACATACAAATAAAATCACATTTCAGTACAAATAAAATATCACCATAAGAAAAAGATGAGGAAGAAGAGAAAGAGGAGGAGGTGCAGGAAGAAGAAAAAGAAGAAAAGGAAGAGGAGTTTTAGATGATATTTTTCTCTCAACGGCTATTTAAGAATGTGGCAGATGCTTAACCACCTCACTGGCTAGGGTGCACTTCTCCCTAAGGGAAGGGGAGTGCATGGCTGACTATTCTCTACTCTGTTGGGTGGATCATAGCATAGAGAGATGAATGCTACAAGAGAAATAAGGGCTAAATTTACTTAGGCATCATCCCCACATCCCCTCACATCTGACTAGAAGTCCTTCCCTCCTCTACACCCTGTTCATTTCTCAAGTAAACTTTATCATCCAACTCAGTAACTCTGTAATGTCTCCCAACTCCTTCTCTAATCTCCTCATTATACAAAATAATTAGCCTAATAAAAAAACCAAATAAAATTTGGCAAATGCCTCCATTTTCCCGTTTACTAACTTTTAAAATTTTGGTTCTTCATATATTATCCAGGAACACAGCCAAAAGAACACCTTCATACTAAACACAACACCACATGCTGGGAGCATGATTTCTTGCTGAGAAATCAAGACATAGCTGTTAGGTTTATGCCGTGTAAATGTTAAGGCCCAGGGATGAGGGCATATAGCATTCCAGGAACTTCTTTGTTCAGCCTGAGATAATGTAATGAACTGTAAGGCTGAAACTCAAATTCTATATGGAAAGATGAAAGGGGTGAAACTAACGGGATCATAGAATATGATCCGAAGGAAAATTAATGATAGTCATGGAATCATAACCATGGCAGGTCATACTTTCATAACAACTGTTTCAAGCATCTTTCATCTCCATTTTTACTGAAAGCTTCAGCAACTTTTATTCCACACTGGCATCTAGCTACAAGGAAATCATGTTTAAGGATGTTTTCATTATATTTCCTCTTTACTAAACTCCAAAAAAAAAGAAAGAAAGAAAAGAAAAAGAAAAAGAAATTACCAACCTAGGTATACCCGTGTAGGCTGTGTAATATTAACACAAGTGACAACACTTTTAGATGATGTTTTTCTCTTAAGCTTTGAAAGGTGGCATGTCCTTAACTTTCTGCACTTCTCCCTAAGGGAAGTGGGGTGCATGGACTTACTACACCAGCGAGTGGGTCACCCACCACTGTCCATACTGTCAGTGTATGATTGTAGTTCCCTGGCAACCCCAAGCCACCCATCTTACTATGAAGGAAGCCCACGCTTCCCTGGGCTAATGGTCCCACCCAGTGGCTGGCATGAGAATTAATATAATTCAACACGGTTTCTTCATGACTGTCTTCTCTCTAAAACTAATGTATATGCATTATATGCTCTCTTGCCCCACCTGTTCTATTTCCTGTAACTTACATATAACCCTAATTTTAACCTCAGAGACTTGGATCCTCTTACAAGTGATGCCTCCTTTTCATCCTGTCATGGTGTGAATGTGAACTATTCCCCACATGCTCACTCACTTGGTGGGGTTGTTTGTTTTGCTATAAGACATTAGGGGTGAACCTTGAACAGTTTACACACCTCTGGTACTAGTCCAGTTCTTTACTTTCTGATCTACCAAAATGTGGGGAGCTGCTGCCTCGAGCCACCACCATATGGGCAGAACCACCAACTACCACACCTTTCCCACTGCGATTTGACTGTATCCCCTGAAGTCATAAACTACGACCAACTTCTTCCATAAATGCTTGGTCACAGTGACATAAAAGTAACTACACCAGTACTTTCTCAACGAAAATAAATATTTTCCAGTTCCCCAGTCATCTCAGGCCCCTGCTTTATCAATTGTAAGCACACTTTAGCATGTCTGTGTTCTT
>CABHPH010133883.1:0-49729 GCA_902168325.1 Peromyscus nudipes | reverse complement strand
AAAAAAAAAGAAAGACATCCTCAAGTGTGCCTACAGACTCCACAAGGGCAAGTTTTGTCTCTTTTTCTCTCTTTTGCTTGCCCATTCCATTTCTTTGGCTCCACATTTCATTTATGCTAAGGAGTGACCTCCACAGACTGCTGAGTTTAAAAATCCCAGTGCAAACTCTTCACGAGGCTCAAAAGTCACCCACCTGGATCATCAAAAGTGTATCACTTTTGCCTGGGCAGAACCTCAGGCTTTTGTCAATTTCCCACTCAAACAATCATTTTCTGTTTCCACAGATCACTCATACTCTCCTTTGATAAGCTAGTCACCTCACTATCACAACACCCCAGGCTATTGCACAAAATGAACAAACAACCCAAATTCACTCCTACTCTTTCCAATTCTAAGTATCTTTTGTTTGTCTAATTCATCTCTGCAGGTGGGTCTGTTTTCAAAGAGACTTTACTTCTACTGACATCTTTTCCCACTCTCCAAATTTAGGCTTATTCAACATAACTACAATCTTTGAAAGCACAAGGCATACTGAGATCTGATTTTGAGACATCTTTTATAAACACTTTCTCCTACATATAAACTAATTCAAATTTTTAAGTTGACTCTCTTTTACCAGAATATGTTTTATAGAAAAGGTATCTTGGTGCAAAAATACAAGACATTACCCTTGAAATAATGAAGTACATGTTAGAAATTAATGATGATTTAGTTGCTCTTGTTTCTTAGTGCCAAGCAAGATAAAGAGTTGGCAGAAAGTCTGCTAATGGACATGACTCACTACTTTCCATTTAATTAACTTATGCCTATTCTGTAGGCCAAAAATATGTAAAACTAGCATTTCCATTTCATTTCTGTGTTCAATGTCCTAATAAGAAGAAAATCACATAGATAAATTCAGTTTTCAATGTTGAGGCTGTTTCTTCATAGTAAAAATACGTAGTTAATTTTATATTCTATCAACCAATAATTCCACAGGAACCCAGCTTACCATGAGCAATAAACTGACTCTTCTCTCACCTACCCTGACTTTTCTCTTGGAATCTCAGACTTTATTAACTGTCTGTATAAAAAAATCTTATCAAGACATTTTATCAATGATCAGCACAATTATACTGTCTTCTCTTGTTGGCCTCAATACTGTCAGACAGTCAAATATGAAATGAAAATAAAATGCAAATTAAAACCCTGAGAATCTTAAATCACATATGAAGCTTAAGTTGCTATTCTTCCGTTTTTTGGCATGAGGTCAGAAGATAAGATCCCACAGAGTCAGAATTCTGTCAACCTTCTTTCTGGAACACTGCTTAGTATAGATCTACTTAGTAATTCCATCTTCTTAAAGTTTAATCCCATTTTCCTTTATCAATCAAATTATGGAAAGATTGTTTGAAATGCATTAAATGTATTACCTATAAAAATGTATATACATTATGTTCATGACATCACAAAATTTTATCATAAAACATTTAAATATTTCAAAAACACATAAACATTTTCTTATAGTGTATGATTTTAATTATTTTTATCCATAATCAGTCTCTAATCATCATGTATCTCTCTGATATAAAATTAGGGGCCTCATTCCAACATTTTAGATTTTTATTTAATTTCATGAATTATTATTCTTTATCATGTTGCATAATAATGGTTCCCTCAGAGGCCAAACTTTAGATGTTTAATTAAGACAAAAATAACAATATTCAATCTTTAAATTTTTATTTTATTTGGATATTAATGTTTCCCACAAAGGTCAATCGTTAGAAATTTTACTAAGATGAAAATAATAATATGCAGGGTGACTGTATTTCCCAAACCTTTCTGATTGAAGTAAATACATAGTTATTCTATATATATGTAAAATGCTTCAGTTTGTGGCTCTGACACTTTCTCTCCCTCTGATGCACACTCTCAGCTCTCCTGCCTCCCTCCCCCACACAGGCAGAACACACAGGTTAGAGAGTGGATTTAAACTAAAGCGGCACCTTAGCACTTTTCACCAACTTTCCAAAAGAAAAAAAGATTTTTTCAGCAACTATAAAAATGTCTCCTTATACAGAACAATTTACAAGAGTATCATTTGTGATTTTTATCAACTCTTTAAGATATTAACTCAGATCGGAGGGCAGCTAGAAAATCTTCTCTAATATGTAATAAAAATAAAAATCACAAAGCAATCTTACTAAAATAAGTTATCTTGGTTGAAAGATTATTTATCTTCAAAATTTATTTCAGTGGCCCCCAAAATCCTCAATTAACCCTCCCCCCGTTTTGTGGAGGGTGGACTTGATAACTTTTAACAAATTGTTGAGAAATTCAAAACCATTTCACATTCAGCACATCAGATTTCTGACTGTGTCTCTGAAATGGATCTCATTTATGGCTCATTCAAATTAGGAATTCAAATTCAAAATAAACATATAAAACATACAAAAATAAAGTTGACTTATGTTGTCATGAAAAAACGGCGTGATTAAATAAAACCACCTTTCCATTACACACTAACCACAAAATTTATCAGTAAATAGAGGTTTAGTTTGGCTTTTTATCTTCATATTTAGGAATTTGGGAACTTCTGAAAGATCTATCCATGCCATGAGGATATTTTATTAAAAAAACAGATCTTTCAAGTACTCTTCTTAAATACAGTGTGTCTACATAGAAACATTTGCATGCTTTTGCCCACACACATCTTGACTCTTTCTGTGTACGCACAAGTTTTTTTAAGGAGTGCTGTTTTTGTTGTTGTTAGGAGAACATTTTGACACAGCACTATCAGACAGTAGCTAAGTCATCACATTATCACTCTCTAGAAACAATGCTCCTACAAAAAGCGTCAGAGAAATAAGCAATACTCACAGTACTTCTAGATCTCTTAGAGCTCTAAATGCTCCATCTTCAATGCAGCTGATCTGGTTGTAATCCAGTTGCCTGTTAAATGAATTAAAAGACTATGTAAGGGACAGGAGCAGAAGCAGGGAGTGGGAGACCTGGAGACTTCTGAAGGGGCACTGAAGCTCTGATGACATTCCCCGAAGTGCTTCCTCACACACACTCATCTGCTCAAGAACGTCACAAGCCATTCTGCCCTCTCTGTGCAGCTACTGAAATCTCTTTTTGTTCCGAACTGTCTGTGCAAATAGCAGCCCTTGGAAACTCCGGTAAATAATAACTGCACCTTATATTAAATGCCATAGGAATGCAATTTCATTACATCAAGAAAAGCTATCCATTAAAAGCTTTCAGCGTCATCTCGCTGAAACAATTTCATTAAGGTAAAGGGCTGTAAATCACTTAATGTCACATGCACCCCCTCAGTGACCTAACAGAATCCATTTATCAGAGAAGCCCAGCTGCATGTTAATTTCACTATCCTTGGCAAGAAGGAGTAAGACTACTTTCGGGTTTCCATCTTTTAATGGCAGTTTCCTTTCCAGACTCCAAACTGAAAACAAGAAATGATGCTGTGCATCTCCTCTCCCCAACCAAGAACACACATTAGAAAGCTTGCAGTCATCATAAACCAGGCTTCACTACTCTCCAAATCTGCATTTTTTATCACATACAAATTCTCTTCAATGTCAGTCTAGAATTTTTTGAGTTAAGAAACTTTCAGAATATTATTCATGAAGAAAACTATTTGTTCACTATTAGGAAATAAATTCATTAAAACTTAAATGAAACTCTGGGTATTTTTCTTTCAGATGCTAATTTTAACCCCAAACAATAAATAAACATCAACTGTAAGTATTTCATTACAATAGCGTATAGAGTATGAAAATAGTTTTACCTGTTATTTCTGTCCACTCAATAATATATTATATAAACAAATGACTCTTCATCAGTGCTTTAAGTACTGAACATAAATAATCAGTTTTAGAAGGAATAAAATCCATGCCTCAAAGTTGCTTAAGCTCTTTTTTTTTCTTTTTCTGGTGTTTGAAATTAAAAATCTTACTGCTCATGTTAATGAATTTACTTTCAGTCTGGGGGAGAAGGGAGGTGGGGGAAGTAGAGGGAGGGGAAACTGTGGTAGGATGACTTGTACAAGAGAAGAAACTATTTTCAATAATACACAGGAAATTGACTTCCTTGAAAGACAGAACCAAGTACACTCCACTCTGTTTCCAGCAAGCAGTGTTAACCCTGGTGTCTTGATGCTTGGAGACATTACTGTTCCAGTAGAGAAAAGATATTTTAATGCCTCACTTGATAGAGAAATGAAATGTTAGCCCTCCATGATTGCTCTGGGAATGTGGATATACAAGAGTGAGATTACAATCATTGTATAAATGTATTTCATCCTTGCTTCAAGTCCAGAATTCACCAAGAGGCCTAATTCACATTTGAGGATCACTATGAAAGAATTGTTTGAACGTTGCATAAAACAACTAGTCCTCTCATGAGGCTACAGAATAGAGGAGCAGTGACTTCCTCTGGTGGCTTCCAGAGAGGACTCTTTAGATCACTTAGAAAGTATGTACACAGGGAATATCTTATGAATGATACATCTCATTTTTAAACCAGTCTCCAGGGGACACAAGCATAAACAATAGTACCTGATGTCATATAAATAGTACAATATAGGCCAATATAAAAGCAGGTCTATCCTGGGAAAGATGGAATTTCATTCCATTTATAAACCTAAGCTTTTCCCAAATACTACCCAAGACTCCTGATACTGTAATAGTTGAAAGCTTTTCCCACTTATTAGGAAGTAATGCAGAAGTATAATTTCATTTTCCAGGAAGACATTTAAAGCCTCATGATATAATATGGCTGCTGTGGTTCCAAGAAAACACTTTGATTCTTGAGCACTTTTGATTTTTAAAGATTAAATTCATTTAACAATTAAGCTAATAGCCTTTTTATTTCAAAGTGCTAAATATATATCTACACTACCATTCTATAACCTCTTGAACAATTTATCAAAGCCATTTAAATTAGTACAGTGGCATGAAGTGTTACCCTTGACATGCTACAAAAGAGAAATTGTTTCCAGACAAATTGGCAAAATCTTTTAATGCTATCAAATTTGCCTAATGCAGTCTCCAGGTTAATCTGTAAAAGGGTGAGCTGTATGTTTGCCCATATCTTATTATCCTTAGCTGTCAATGTATAAATCAGTGCTGACACAGCTTCTTCTAAATCATGCATACAATGCACAAAGGGGAATCTGGAGCATGCCAGAAAGCACTCAGGCGAATCTTGTTCTACAAGACTAAAAGACCCATCACTTTGCTTATGCCAGAATTTGTACTGTTGCTGGAAACTTAAACAATTGAACTCCTCTTTGGTATTGTGCATGGTTGCATGTTGTTCTTGACAGTTTAAAAAAATATATAAACCCTATGGTAAAGATATTAGGAATGTTTGAGTTTCATAGAACATGAGTTTTCTCAAAAGTTTTATGAATGTTGCCAAATCTCAGATCACATATTTCCTAAGAGTGAAAATAATTCATGGAGTTGTGAATAAAAAAAGAAAGCAAAAACTCACTGGTGAGCAATTTCTTCATCAATTGTGAATTTTGTGATATTTAAGTGAGTGGCTATAGAAAATATTGTGCTTCCATGATTGCCCTTTAGGCAATTTCTCTGTGCAGAACTTCATTTGTCTATAGGGTTCAAAACAAACAGTGTCAAAATAGTGCCAAGCATAATGATTTTGGGGTTTCTGGACTCTTTTCTTGCACCTTAGTTCTCTTGCTCTGCATATATCCCTCTCAAGGGCCCTTCAAGTCCTGGGTGCTTGTGCCTACCATAAAAAGAAAAGGGTCTGGTCTTGCATTTAGCAAAAGCTAACTTTCCTTAGATGTGATTTCCAATTAAAACATGCAATTGTTATGAATTAAGGAATCCAGACCCTTTTTTTAATTCTCTAAAATCCCAATTAATTATTCAGCCAACATTTTATTCTTTAAAAGGTTCAAATGAGAAGAATATTAGGGGGAGTAGGTAAATTTATCTGATGCTTTCATTGTACATGAGCTACATTTTCCCCATGAGGAGATTTTTCTTAATATTTATTGAAAGAAAGAACCCAACTGTAGTTACATTTTCTTAGCTTTTCAGTCTGGATTACCACAGGTGTCTGTATCTTCTCTTTATAATTTCCACTTTGTAACCTTCACTTTGCTCCTGTTCCAGTGGGAAAATCCCACTAGCCTCTACACCACTGCTCTTACCGGTGGATTTGTTTTTTCAAGCCCTGCATGCTTTCAAGGAAATAAAGATGCTGAACGGAATCATCACCTTCATCTTCATCATGTTAAGCATTAAGTTCTATGAGTCTCTTTTCAGTGGTGGCCAAAGATGCACTGATACCCAGAAAGTCACAGGCTTCCCATATTGGTGGTTCCTAGCTTGGGTGACAATAGTCTCAGGCTGCACCATTTGTCAACAGACTTGTACACTGAAAAGAATACTCTGTGACTCACATACAGAATATATAAAGCTTGTCTGGTTTTATTTCACAGTAAACAGTCTCTGAGGGTGATTAATGGAAACAATATATAATGTTTCTAACCTTAAGCCTAAAATAGGTATAATAAGGATGAAAGTTTAAACATAATACAGCTGGAGATACTGTATTTTGTTCTGTTTAGGTTTTCTTAAAATATTTCCTATTTCTTTCCTTTAAAATTTAGCTACAATACACTTTTTTAATCTTACATAGAAAACTCACTACATAGTATTAAATTTAGATCTCTATCCACAGCAAACATGTATTTTTCTTTAGTATCCAAGAAATAATATTCAATTATTAATTAGCTCTCTTTCATAGGAATTAGAATATTTAAAATACAGTTAACTGTGAAATATCACAGAACATTAAAATCCATAATTATGTGTGATCCAGGCAAGATGTACCAATTTCTCAATGGAGTTTATATGACAATGCCACATTTTTGTTATATTTTTAATTTCAGGTGTTAGAAATGGTGTGTTATTTATATTGCTGCTATAAAATAAAAGACTCTAAACTTTTACACAATTTAAAATGAATCAAAATGGTCAGAATCAAAAAAAGAGTATTTTACAATGTAAAGAAACTGGATTTTTTAAAAAGTGAATTATAGGAAAAAAAGAGAGGAAAGTCTTTTAATATGGGTATAGTATCTTTTGTAAGGGTAAAATTCAAGTCATATAAAATTGTACATATGCAAATCCCATGCCAACTGTTATTTAAACAACATTTTGTAATTGAAATAATAACATATAAAAATATAAAAATAGTACAAGTTGGACTATATCAATAAACATCCAAAATATTAACTTAAACTACCACACATCTCTCAGAATGAGCTCACCAGCAGGAGCCTGCTTTTGGGGCACTTCATGCTTACGTGAGAATCTATTCTAAGAATTTCAAGAATTTGCACTATCTTAGATTTCATTCTTTCACAGTCTTTCAGGCAATGCTTTCTGTATCTCAATAACAAGTAACCTCAGATTTCACTAGAGCAATCTGTATTACACACATACATGCATTTGCTAGAATACTCTTTACTACAAATGTATATGCATTTGCTATTTGAGTGGAGGAAAAGAAAAGGATAGCCTGCAGATTCAAAAACAATTTGTAACAGAAAATAGAGGAAACACAACTATAAGGATATTTGGTTCCTGTCATTTCTAGGAAAACTAACCAAAGTTGTATGAAACTAAGATGGATTATAATAAATACTTCTACTTACTGACCACACTGCATGTTACATATTGACTGTATGCAATCTCATTATCCTTCACAGTAAATTGAGAAGGTAAATATTGCCAGCATCTCAATTGCACAGATCAAATAATAAGACTCAAAAGTCTGAGAACTTATATACAGTAAGTAGCAAATAGTGTGTTTATCTTTGATTGCAATTGAGACCGATATATTCCCAAAGTCCCTGCACAGTATTCAAGAGCTGAGGAAACAAATTCACAATGCTTCTCTCCTTCAGGTAAATTTTTACATAAATGGATGGGTGTGTTTCAAAGTAGTGTAAAACTCAGAAAATATTGTGACAACTGTAAGTGGAGGGAATTAAATTAGTGTACAAAAAATATATATCTCTTTAAATATCTAGCAGTAGAATGCTTGCCTAGTGAGCATTAAGCCCTGGATTCAATTTCCAGCCCTATATCATACCAAAATGGTCACACCTTACACACACACACACACACACACACACACACACACACACACACAGAGAGATAGAGCTAGCTAGATAGCTAGATAGATAAGATAGAAAGAGAAGAGTAGACTCTAGTTAGAAATGAAAATTTTACCTATAGATGAAAGAACAGCTCCATGAAAACAAAAGTGTGAGTAGAGTCACTATAATGTTAAGAGATTGTTTTTAGGGCTAGGAATATTTGGGTTTGAGCACAGAGCTTCTGTGCTGAAGCACAGTTCAAGGCAGGAACTCTTTGTCACAGCCAGAACATCATAACTAGTCATAATGTCTACAATGACCAGATATTACAACACTCTGAAAACTCCGTATTCTTGTAGACTACAGAATTAGAGCTATGTTCTGCTTTGTTCATATAGTTTTGCTTTAGTATCTTTAACAAATACAACATGAGATTAAATAAGAGGATTTTGAACCTGGTCATCAGGAGGTGAAATCAGTAGATCATGGAAATATATGTAGTAATCTAGTATCTTTGTTAAAATTATCTAATAAGACTATAGCCTGGAGGTCAAAATCAATTAGGAGGCTGTTGTATAGTTCATAGGTAACAAAGTGTGCTCACCCACAGTAGAGACATAAGAAATCTGAAGGAATGTTCTATTTCATTGAACAAGACAACCATGCTATCCATATTAGCTTTTGTTTTATGGGTTGGTAAATTTGTGTTCAAAATCAATCATCTTTTCCTGTAATTTTTTTTTGCTTTATTTTCTGTTTTGGAGGCATTTTTGAAGATACACTGCATGTATTACACAGTCATGGAAGAAAATCCATTATTGAAGAAAGTTGCTTCATGCACAGTGGAGACCAAAACATGCAAAAATGGAAAGAGTTTTGATGGTTGGTTACCTAACCACAGTTGTTGGGACAGTCAGTATTCTCATGCTTTGGGAATGAGAGGAAAAAAGACTAAGACTACAGGACCATGGACAGTACCAAAGTACTAAGAGTGGCACCTGCCCATCCTGTCCCCTGGCTCCACCCCTCTCTTTTTCACCAACAGATTTCATATTCTGTGTATGTCATTCAGGACTATAGGCATCGTGCATCTGAGGTATGACTCTCATGAAACTCATCGCTTGCTACCATTTGCTTTAACCGCTATAACTTCAGGTAGCTTCAAAGGTTCTATGATTTATTGAATTCCTTTGAGTTCTTACATAAGAGTAAGAAAGACCATTCCCATGAATGGAGAAATGGTTTCAAAGTATTTCTAGCTGCAGGCCTACAAAAAGCCGCTAGGGGAGAGCTGGATCTGAGCACTAATTTTCATTTGATAGTGAAAGGATTTTATTTTTAAGAAACATTAGAAACAAAGTCAACTTGCTAACTGACTAAAGAGGACATTTTGTAATTAGGACTTATGACAGAGGTAATAGAATCTCTTGCACTTAAGGGGAACTCACACATTCTTCCCTTTTAGGGCTATGTATTTGTTCTATACCATATGGCAAACTCTTGATCATGTATCAGCACAGATTATGTAAATAACAATGAAGAGACATCAGGAAAGAAATTCAAACCAGATAAAGGTACAATCCATGAAATGTGTTAGGCTCTCTATGTACCTCACATAAAGTTGAATACAGTTCCATTTCATGGGTTGAAGTGGATTGATTGGAATGAATAAAATTAAATAATGCAAAATGGGACAGAAAAAAGAAATGTGACAGCAATCCAGTCAATAATACAATTTCTAAATAATGTATGCGGATTTGCAACAACAGATTAATTCTCTTTCTTGTTTGTCAAATTCCCTTATTGTTAATAAATAATGCGTCACAGTTTGGATTGTTTTTCCCCAAAATGTCATGGTCATGCATATTTATTATCTAAATGATACCATGAATTCCTTTAAGAAAACCATGCTGAATCATTCTGTAAATTATACATTTGTCTATAGATTAATGCACATGAAATTTTATTAATGTTTTCTTCAGTGCCTATAAAAATAGCTCATTTTCCCCCAAGGAAAGCTGTTATTTGCCAACAATGATTATTTTTTCTTAGAAAAAGAGAATAAAATTCATAGCTGTGGGGTAATTGGGTTTGGAAAGGCACACGCAAACAGGAAGAGGATATAGACGGGAGAATGTAGGATGACAATCACAGAGTACATCTTGAAGATAAATAACAGAAGAGAGGAAGAAAGAAGCAGATGTGCAGTCTCCTTTACACAGTACCTACACTAGTTCTTACAGGCATTCAATTATTTTCAATATTTATCCCCATATCCATAAAGAGAGGAAAGCAACTAATATGAGTTTTGTGATAAGAATGATTGCAACTTGTTTCATTCCTAAGTTTTTGTTTTGATACTTCTTTCTACTTAAGCTCCAGGACAAAGAGAATCAGGGATTTTTTTTCCTTATAAAATAGAGGATGCTCAAGACACATCTGCACTCATAAAGCACATGCTGCAAAAGAAAACTGACAAGTCTCAAAATTAAGGCCAGACTAAATATGAATATTCTCTAAGAGGAAGAGCTTAAATGGAAATACCTAACCAGGTACTTGAAAAAAAAATACAATGCATGCAGCAAGCTTTTCTTTTAAGATTTGATTAAGGGGCAGCAAAGTTTCACCACTTCAGCATTAATCTGTTAATTATATATATGAAGACTCTAAGAAAAACTTCTGCAAGCATTGGTTACCTTTATGAAGAACCATCCTTTGGTAATATCAGGGTATCAATAGTTCATAGTTTGTGACTTTAACACCACATATGAAGATCTCACAAATACTGCTGCTGGAAGCTGTTAGAAATGCAATGATTTTGTTGATATTGTAACACAATTTTGTTTTCCTAATATCTGGCTGTTGAGAACGTTAAGAAATTGATTCAAGTTGTGACGGGCAGGGGTGGAATCCTGGGCAGAAAGAGATTATAGAACCAAATACCAACAGGATTTTAATCCAGCTGTGAAATAAAGAAAGAGAGCGAAAAAGTTACTGTTAGTTCTCCCCTGAGATGCTTAAGACCAAGATGAACGTTCATCTGTCTGAGATAGTTTAAGTAGGGCTTGCCTGGAGGAAAGGAAATAAAATGTAGTAATTTGCAACACTTCCACAGCATGAATTTTACATTGTCAGGATGCTGCCTAGAGCATGTTTAGTCAGACCTCAAGAGTAAGCCAAGTGCTGTCACCAGAAATCTTGTAGCAATGGGAACTGCTTTGCATCAGTCTCGGAAGTGGTAGATCTGAAAATTTTGCTAGACTAGGGCAGGGTGCTACTGCAGAGAGCTCTCCTGGATACGGGGTCTTGGCTCTGCTCTGCACTGATGCCTGCTGCTCTATCTAGATCCTTTTTCTCTTGTAATCTGTGAAGAATTGTGCAGCTGTGATTGGGACACCATGAAAGACAACCAACTTAGGAGTGAACACACAGGCACAATAAAGATGACAAAATACTGTTCTCTTCTGTCCCAGTGAGTACTAATATCGCCATCAATGGTATGCTGCTGATTCGTTGATGGCTGTGACTAGTAGTTTAATAATAATGTAAATTAAATTTTATACTTAAAAAATAGAAGATATATTGCTTACCTGACCCATGAAATGAGAATGATTTTTGAAAACATGGTTTGAAATATCTTTTAACTCTGAAGTCTCTTTTAGCTATGTAAGTCGATTAAACAGTCTTACACATTATAAATTTCAATCTTGCCCTCTTCCCTTTTCAATTAGTTCATGGGAGATGACGAGAATGGGGAGGTTTTGTGGGTTTTTTTTTGTTTTTTGTTTTGTTTGTTTTCTTTTTCTTTTTCTTTTAGTGTTACCATTCGGGTCTATACTGTCTCTTACACTTCCTTTCTTCCGTGGAAACATGTTTCCAAAGCTTACTCCATGTGGATGCTGTCAGTCAGCACCTCCCACATGTGGATCCCTTGTGTCTCATCATTGCTTTACTTCATCAAAAAAAGAAAATCACATTACATTTCTTGCACACACAAAATAAACAAACCGAAAGTGCATTTTGGTTTTGATACCAAGTTCTTTCTCAGTTTACTCCTATCTATTATTCACCAACACATAATATAAGACAATAACTTCAATTTCTCCCTACATTCTTTCATGAATTTTCTTCCAGAGCTCTCTGACAACTTATTCTTTAAGTTATTCCTCCCTCAATTCCTATAATATGCAATCTCTTTTTTTGTTTTTTTTTATTTTTTTATTTTATTTTATTTTACAATATAATTTAATTCTACATATCAGCCACAGATTCCCTTGTTCCCCCCTTCCGCCCTTCCCCCTTCTCTCCAGTCCACCCCCTATTCCCATCTGCTCCAGAGCAAAGACTTCCCCGAGGATTGAGATCAACCTGGTAGACTCAGTCCAGGCAGGGCCAGTCCCCTCCTCCCAGGCTGAGCCAAGCAACCCTGCATAAGCCCCAGGTTTCAAACAGCCAACTCATGCACTGAGTACAGGACCCGGTCCCACTGCCTGAATGCCTCCCAAACAGATCAAGCCAATCAACTGTCTCACCTATTCAGAGGGCCTGATCCAGTTGGGGGTATAATATGCAATCTCTTATTTATAAATCATTGTTTTGTTGTATGCTCATTTAATGTTTTCATGTATAGTTTCTTCTTTGTAATTTGAAATTCCATGTCTAATTGACTCATAATAGAATAATCATATACATATTAAAATAATCTATTAACTAAATTCTAATATTGAAACTTTTCTCATATTCTACCAGCCTTCCTCCTTTGTAAGCCATTTATTCATGGAAAAATTTTGTAAGTTATTCACTGAATAATTTACAATGAAACATAATGCTATAGTTTCAGAGCAATTTACTGGTTTAAACGGTCTTTCATATCTCATTTACCTAATAACCACAACAAAACCAAAAAGCTATTACTCATTTTATGAAATTAAATACCAAGGGTCAAGAGGAGTTGGATGATTACTTATGTGTACAAATCTAAAATATAGGAAAACTGTCTCAGGCTGTAATCCTAACCTCACTGTACAGCATATGTAACAGTCTTTGAATTTGAGGAAACTCATGAGTGTATGTGGGGGAGGTTTAAAATGCCCATTTCACATAGCAGCTGCCCTACTCGCTCACTTTCCACTTAATCTCTGAATTTGTCTTCTAGTTAAATGAAGAAAACATGTTTTAAAAAAATCCCTTGTGATGAATCAGTATCCCTAAATATAGACTTACACATAGGAAAAGACAGTCAACTGACTTAAATTCTTTTGCTATCTGAAGAATAGTTAAATGTACTTGCATTAAGTGCTTAATGATAGAACCATTGTGAGGTTACAAGTGGTATTCTGCAGGGTGGCCAGTTGTAGCCATTGCAACTTGAGTGGGTACAACCCAGGAATTCTTAAGTAATAGCATATTCACAAATAATACACTGAGACAGATTGGATCCCCTATGTTAGCAGGCCGACTTAAGTGTTCTTAAAGTCCCAGCTAGTAAAGATAGAAAGAAAGCAGAAGAAATCCTTTTTGTCTAAGTGCATGTAAAAAATCACCACAGTCACGATGTTAATGGCTTTGTCTATTTATAACCACAAAGCTGTACTTTTCTGCCATTACTTGTGCACTCAGAAAGCATAGATTCAGGATAAAGAAAAACACATTTCTACTGCGGAGAGGTAAAGGCCAAATCCGTGGCTTTATCAACACTTGTCTTCTTTGACAAGAGACAACATCTGTCTCACTTTCACTACTAGAGAAAAATGGTACCAAATTCTCCCATGAAGAATTCTGAATATAAGCTAATTCTTGAAAAATGGCCTGCCCTCTTTATGACTAGCTAAGAAATATAGGATTGTAAGAGTTAATCTTGGCACCCAGGGGCTCTTCACTCCTACATTCCAAGGGATTGCAATAGCTAAGGAAAGCATTTTAACCCCCAACATGTAAAGTAAATTGAAAAGTCATTTTAAAGGACTAACATGGTATTTTAAAGTTGATAAAGTTATATATTGACAATAATAAGTTTACCATTGAGAAGTTATATCTCACTGGTAGCTTGAGAGCTATGGGCACTTAAACACTGTGTAAGAAACTAGATTAAAGATTTATCAAGGGAAATAAAAAAATATGTTGTTCCTTTTCTTTTTTCTTCTTTTTAAGGGTGGTTATTCATATAGTCCTCCAAAGATATGAGGGAAAAGATGTGAGAAAAATACACATAAAGGAAAAGGTGAATTTATCATTTTTACACTTCTAACATCTAAAAACTCCAGAAAAAGCTGCAGCTATGAGCCATCTTTATCTTTAGCTGGAAAATATTATCTATTTCCAGAGGAAAATAAAACTGTTTATATTCTGCACTTCCTGTATACCCTGACAGAAACTGCAAAGAGAGCAAGAGCGAACTCAGGAAAACACACGATCATACCATTTCATTTTCCTGAAAATTGTAAAGCACTAATCAAAGTATTTTTGAATTAATTTTATAATGACTTGAGTTTCCAAACATATTTATAAACAGAAAAATTTTATGTTGCTATTGGAAGATCTCAAAAATAAGAAGAAAGTTACATCAGTGTTTACTTTTTCTGTTAATTTAAGAAATGTAAACCTGACCAAAAACAAAACAACAACAACAACAACAACAACAAGATGATTATAAAGAACTATAAATTAAGGTGTACTATATACTCACAGATTTTTAATGTCAACTGCCCCACGGAAAGCTTTCCTTGGAATTGCTTGAATTTGATTTTCACTGAGATCACTAAAAACAACAAAAGAAAGGAAGATAATGTTATAAAAACATATTTATTTTCGCTTAGGGTTAATCAAAGTGATAAGTAATAGAAAAAAATTACTCCACAAAAACACCCTCCCCCACAAAAAAGGACAAAACAGTTTAATACAAAGTAAGTAACTATACAAATAATTTGTAATTCTCATGTACGTTAAAGTTTGGAATATGTATCTTTAATTTATATTCTATCATAAATTATGGCATTTTCATTTAAAGTTGACATAATTTTGCAAAATAAAATATTAAATATTTCACTGAGACAGGTAGTAGATTTTTCATAAATGAATTTCAGGAGACTTTGAAGCTTTAAAACTTAACATTGGCTCAAAATCACTGTTGTAACTTAGCTTCCTAGAGAAGGATGATGATAGTCAGACCACATAGTTAAGCTTCCACAGAAACTTCAGTATTATTCAAAAGGGAACATGAAAGCACTCATCCAACAATAAAATAAAGTTTCTTCATGGAATATTAATAGTAGGCTGATTTGAAGCCTCCCCTAAATCTATTAAAATCACAAACATCTATATTTACATCTTAATTTAATTAAGAAATTCATTTTAATCAAGGGGGAAAAAGCACTTTCAGTTGAGATGAAGAGTTTGAGAGGAAAAAAAAAAGCACTCATTGTAAAACAGATCATTATTTTTCCTTCCAAGAGTTCAGAGTCAATTCTAAGACAATTCTCAGAGCTTAGATGGTATTACTAGCCTTATCACATAAAGTACAAATACATACACAAAATGATATGCCCCTGGAAACAGAACATTGTCTTCTAGGTTTTATTCACATGAATATACAGCAAGAAGTTGAAATATCAGGCAAACTATTAAAATAGCAACGACGCTCTTCAAATTCTAAGGTAACCCATTCTCACGAAGAAAGGTGAAGCTACTGACCACTGATAGACAGCAGATGACGACCTCAGCCGTTTTCCACCGGGTGGATGCACAGTGAGCAGGTTGGTCCACACTCCCTCTCTCAAAGCTGCTTGTGAGCAGAGCTCATAATTTACATGCTTATAGCCACACCAGGGAGAAGAGGACTCAACTGGCTGATACGGAGATTTAGTATGTGGTCCTGACCTCATTAATGCCGAGTTTTAGACAAATGAGATTTGAGTTTATATCTCAATATGCTTAATGTTCAAATGAAAAACGTTTGCTAAGCAATATGTAAAGAGAGAAATGTTAGTTACTTCATGACAGGAGGTCTTCAGCAAGAAATACAAAGATGAAGAAGAAAAGGAAAAGAAAAACAAGAAAAAATCTCATATTTTACTTCAACAAGTAAATTTACTCATCTGTGCTTATGCAGGAAGCACATCCTGAAGCAATGCAGTTCACTGTTGCTTTCAATCATTTCAGTACGTCCTTAAGAGCAATAAAATTCCATTTCCTTAAAAAGCTGATTTCTCCCCCTTGCCATTGATTAGAACTGGCTTCTTTCCGTCCTTTCAAAATGACATCAAATTTAGATTATTTAGCAATATATATTCTTAATGTCTTGACGGCAGTAGACTTGTTCAGAGGAGGGCACAGAACAGAGATATTTCTGAGGAAGAAGAACCACAAAGTAGCAAGTGATGAGGAGGAAAAACAGATGGAATTCAAGCAAATACGAAACCTATCACCCTTGCTGAAAATGATTGTTTTCATCCTGCTGTCCCTGCCTGATTCACTTTTTCTAATCATTCCCCTTTCCACTTCTCAACCAAGGAATACTTCTGAGAGCAGTTAAGCAATGATGGCAAAAACATTTACTCCGGTTCTTGAGTTTTCCCTAGCCTCTGTAGCCTTCTAATCCCTATAACAAGGGTCCATTCTTTCTCTGTTAATCTTGGTTCTGCTGTGGTTCCAGGCCCTGCAGTAAGACCAGACTACCTTCAGAGGGATGGGAATGGTAAAGCCTTAGGTGGTTCAAATAAACATAGCTGTGACACGCTGCAGTTTAGGAGGAATGTCACTCCTCAATTTTATTGATTACCCATGACAGATTCCTAGATCGTAGAATAGCTTCCTTTAGCTAATAGTCACCAATCTTTCCTTTCCCTATGCCTATGAAAGACTAAGTGCCTCAAAGCTCGATATTCCCTTAAGGTTGATGGGGGAGTGTAGCTGTTCCCCTGGATAGATAGTTCCTGAGCACGGAATGGAATCTAAGCATGAGTGCCCTGTCCACTCTGTCAGGCAGCTTTAATTATAGATCTCAGGTTCCTGGTGAAGAATGGGCCTTGTTCACCTGGAAAGAAAGAACCTGACATAAGCAATAGTTGATGCTTCAAAACGAATGCATCATCCCATGCTCTAATCACCATAACCATCTTGTAAAGCAGGTATTATTTCAACTTTGTAGGAGAGGAGAATTTTGTAGGAGGGATGCTTTGAAAATATTACCAGTGCTACACGATAAGACTAATTGCTAAACACATAAGAAATGCAGATAAACACTGATCCCAGACTTGTGAATTTCTAACAGTGATTACTAAATCTGCTTTGTTATGCTCTTCCTGCATTTATGAACTTAGGGAAGGCTTCCTTAACTCATCCAAGGCTTTGCCTTATGCCATTTGTACAGTGATGAATTAGACTATATATTAGCAATAGTTCATATTTCTTACATATAACTAAGTATGGTTTTCAGTCAAGTTTATTCACTTGCTATCCACTATATGTGGAGTTTCAGGTAGTGTGTTAGAGGTTAATGAATTGAGTGAAGTTACTGTCCTGTTTCCAGAAAATTTAAAAATCAAGTAAAGAAGATGAGGTAAATAGCTAAATACGAAAGTGCCATAGAAGTGTTGGTTGCACACATACCGCCGTTATTCTCCTAAGAAACCAGCTATTTGACCTTATTGTATTTGCTCTATTCCTTGAAGATCAATGGAGGCACAGGGAAGCATCCCTAATTGCAGTCTATTGCTCTATGAGGTGTGTAGAACAAGCATGGTGAGTCAGAACTACTGAGTGAGGAGGATGGAGCTACCATGGGAGGAAATCTGTAATTATATCACCAGGCAATAGAGTGTAAAAATCTGTTGGAGTGCAGATAAATGACTTGATTGGACTTGATTTTTAGGAAGATTAATCTGGAAATTGAATTTCAAAGCAGGCAGGGATAATGGGAAGAGATGCGCCAGGCAGTGTCTCCAAGAGTCAGCTAGTGTCCAGTGCATGAGGTATTATTTAGAGGAGAACATTAGGCTATAGAATTCGAAGGTGGTTCCAACTGGAAAGCATTTGATGTCAACTAAGGTGACTATCATCTCAGCAGAATTTCAAATCTCGTGAATTTTCTGGGCAGCACGGTGACAAAACTGTAAACCAAGAAAGACAAGTGTGCTGCTGCTATGCCAGGCCCTGGGGAGTTGAGACAAGGTGATCATCAGTTTGGAGATTACTAAAGTCCTCAGTCCTGATGTGAAATTTCTTGGAAAATTTTAAAAATACTGAAATTGGCTTCTTTTCAATTGTTTGTGTATGAACGACTTGCCTTCACCTATGCATGTGCGCCATAGGCATCCCTGCTGCCCAGAAAGGCCAGAAGAGGAGGATGGATCCATAAAACAGGGGTCACGGGTGGTTGTGAGCTGCTGTGTGGGTGGTGGGAATCAAACCTGGGTCCTCTGTAAGAGCAGCCAGTATTCCTAATTTCGGAGTCATCTCTTTAGCTCTGAAAATACTGACATTTCTGAAAGACAAGTTGATTCATTTTCCTGAAAGTGACAGGGAGGTGCAAAGAGCTGCCAAGACTATTCCCTGCAGAATCCAGTCTCCATGAGGGGAGGGTGATATGATTCCAGCAGGAAGAACCTTACATGATTTGCATGTGCATTATAGAAAAGACCCCCAAGAAGTACACCCGAGAAGGGAGTCACATGACCAATTACAAAGCCCTGGGTTTCTCATTTCCACCCTATTTTACCACTGTGTTGAGTCCTTCCCCAAACACATCTCAAGTGCCTGCATTCAAGTCCTCCCCTCCTCCTCCCCAACTCTCCTGACCACCGTTAGGACATCAGTGGATGACCAGTTATCCCCATTTCTTAAATGATTCGAACTCCTCCCCTTGTTTTGATTCATGACCAATTTTAAAACACCCCTTAACCCTAAATAATTGTTATATCAAAAATGAAATTATATCAAGCTACATCCTCCTGAGGTCCTTCTGATCTCAGTTAAGGGGGGCACTATCCTCACAGAGGCTCAGACCTTTGGGTATGTTATATATGCCATGCCAAACTATTACCAAACCTTCACGGAGCTCAAAGTTGTTTTCCAGAATCTGTTATCTTGACCTCCTCTGGTAGAGACTGGCTTAATAGCCTGTAGCTAAATAAATCATGGCCGCTACCTCTGCCTTCTTAGGATTTCTCCTTCTTAGATACAAACTCCAGAGTATCTCGATCCAGTACAAAGAAAAGCTCAAAGCATCACAAAGATATGTAAGTCTCACCAAAGAGATTATTTACCATGCGCTTTTGATGTCTATTTTCACTCTCCCCTACTCCTTTCCAGATAGACTGGCCTCTTCGGGGTTGCCTGGCAACTTCAGGTGATGATTTAGTTCAGAGCATTTCTGCTGTGCCTCTATGTGTGTCTCAATCCTTGACACACAAAGCTTGTGCCTTTAACTCACCCTTTAGCCTTTACTTGGGCTTTGACTCTCCAGCAACTTGGAATACGCAGCAAACAAGTCTCCAGTGAGCACGTGAGTCATAGAGGTCTTTTTTTCCTCTAATTTCTGACATGTATTGGTGCTAGTGATTCTTACTCTTAATCAAGTATCATAGGATTTTATACTCTTCCAGTGGTGACATTTGTGAGAGTCTCCTGATATCTAAGTGTGAAAAAGTATATTCCTCAGGATGTATTAAATGAGTAATTGTCAATACTAACATCAACACTGTTCACAGCTAGTCAGCACTTTTTGGGTTTACTTAATTCTCTCTATAAACTCATCAGGATGTAATCCCAGGTAAACCTGTAGTCGTTTTGCTAGAATTCAGTAGAGACCCGATTTGTACTTGACTTAGTTGCTCCCCACCCTCAAAGAGGTGTCCCCAGTAGTCAGATAGTTATGTGGCATTATTCTTCAGTGCCTTTGAACAGTGGCTTCAAGGTGTGGACCAAGGACCACTCAAAAGAATTCACTATGGTGCTTCTCTTAAAAACAAAACAAACAAGCAGCAATAACAATAAAAACCCAGACCCTGCTGGGCAGTGGTGGCATGCACCTTTAATCCCAGCACTTGGGAGGCAGAGGCAGTCAGATCTCTGTGAGTTTGAGGCCAGCCTGGACTACAGAGTAAGTTCCAGGAAAGGCACAAAGCTGTACAGAGAAATTCTGTCTCGAACCCCTGTTCAAAAAAAAAACCAAAAAAACAAAAAACAAAAAACCCACACCCTTAGCTTCAAGCCAATTATATTAGGTAGAATCTGTAGCACAGAGATCCAAACATCTGTCTTCATAAATGTGCCAGCTAACTATTATGACCAAGGCCATTGGAACCCATGTTAGCATCCTATTGAAATATCTCCAGCAAATAGTGTCTCCAAGGGTCTTGTTAATTTGGGATTATACGTATGGTATTTGTGTATATGCTTATAGTCAGAGGCATAAATATCAACAGGAAAACAAAAGTGAGTGAAACCATTAAGTCAAGTCAAATATGTATACCATATTCTGGACAAAGGAACATGAGATAAGAAAGGCCACTTAGTGGTTATTAATATATACCTAAAATTTATATACATTGAAATGTATAATATTTAGGAGTATAGTCAACTAGGTTTTAATACACTATCATGGCTGTGCAAAATTACTACCATCCACATGCAAAACTTTTTAAGAGGCCACTCTTTTTTAAGATTTATTTTTGTTTGTTTTAATTATATGTGTGTGTGTGTGTGTGTGTGTGTGTGTGTGTGTGTGTATGTGTACCTGCATTTGAGTCCCAGTTCCTTCAGAGGCTAGAAGTCCCTGGAACTGAAATTACAAGCAGTCGTGAGCTGCTTGTTGTGAGTCCTGAGAACTGATCTTCGGTTCTCTAGAAGGGCTCTATCCACTCTTAAACACTGAGTCATCTCTTCAGCTCCAACAGACCACTTTAAAAACATGTTTGCTACCATGAAATTCTTACAGCCATGATATCACCTTTAAATAATGAAACATTCAAAGTATAAAAACTTTCTACCCTTTCTCTACAAAATTATCTCCAAAACAATGTTTTCCATGGACATGAATCTCTCTAAGAATATCTCAAAAGGCAACACTCAATTGGATAGAGTCATCAAGTATGGGAAACTAAAATTAGTACCTAAGACAAAGACAAAGACAAAATGCCCCTCTTGTGTGCTTTTTAAAGAAGAGTAACTGACATGGCGACCCATGCTTATAGAATAACCCTGTTTTCTTGCCACATCTGAGCACTTGGAGATCCCCAGTGGTCTGAAAATATCTGAGTTTTAGGGAATTTATAAAATGTGTGTGTCCTTGGGCAGGTTTCTCACAGAAATCAAGGCTCTACTGTTTAGAAACTACATGACGACATGATCTTGGTCAAGGTATTAAAGTGCTTCATTCCTGATTTACAATCACAAAGAAATCCACTCACCCCTGCTGTATCATGATTCCCATGAAAAAGGATTAATTCTAAATATTACATGTAAACATGTGAATTTCCCCACCCAGTCTCCACATGTGAAGACACTTGCAAGTCTTAAGATTGGCCTCTCTGCTGGTCACCTAAAATGTTAGTCCTCTGGCATGTGGGCTCTTAGATTCCTACCATGACTGCTCTCACAAAGCTCAGATTATTATCCTAGAGGGGGAGTGATCCTTGAGCAATCAGAGTACTGATGGATAAAAATGCCTAAAATGTCTCACAATAATAATGAAAATACACTTTCATGCTTTTTTGGCAGATTTAGGATGGTATATTTTAGGCAAAAACATTTGCTGTGGATTTTAAGTTTATATCTATATCCATGGGATATACCAGAAACCAGTTTTCATTCATTTTCTCTTCTAGTGCTCTGTGAGGATTTCCCTCTGCTAGAAGGCTCGAATGCTGTGCTTCATTGGTTATTCTTGTTCTCTTACAAACTTTTTTCTTTGAACTGGCCTAATGCTGGCATAGGCCTCTTTATTTGCAGTTGGGTTCCTTATAATACTATGTAACTAAAATCTGTCATGTTACAGTTGCTGGCTCACTTGACACTTTCTATAAAAAGTGAGCAAAAACTACACTCACTGGCATTTACTTTCTTAAATACATTCCTTATTTAAAAGCTACTTGATATCTTCTGTAGAGGAAACATAATAAATGTGTCATTCTCTACTCTTCCAAAATAAAATTAAAATGTACTTACTCTTTGGTCCCTTAACATATGGGGAAGATATTCTTATCACGATTCAAACATCTTTAATGAGATCAGCAACAAGATGATATTGAATTAAAATGATTGCATCAGTACAAGTACTTTGTATTATAAATGAAAAATAGCCTTGACAGCTTTTACTCAGCCTAAGCTATAGAAGTTTCACTCACAGACAATGAACATTAAAATGCTTTAATTCTCTAAGAACTGGGGTCAGGGAGTGCACTTTACACACACACACACACACACACACATACACACACACACACAGGAAGAATGAAGGGATTTTCATGATGACATACATATGTAAAGAAATGTGTGTGTGTCTGTGTGTGTGTGTGTGTGTGCGCGCGCGCGCGCGCGCGCGCCTGCACTTGTGCGCACATGCATATTCCTCAATGCAACCTGATCACTCTATATAATGTTACTTGTATGTATGTTTTCAGGGCTGACCATTTGGTATTAGATAACCAATTGATATTGATGTGCCCTTTCCTCCAGAAGACTATTTCTCCCTCTCTTAGATAGCTTTAAAAGTTCTTCAACGGAAGATTTGTATTCACTCAAATGCACCTTGAATCAAGACTTCATAAATAAAACAGGAAAACATGGCATAAAAAAGTGGTCCTCAACCAAAAGAAACTTAAGTAGAATTCAGCAGTTATTTAGATATTATTTAGACATCAAAAATTACACACAAAAAATATATATATTTTTACTATATATATAGTATAAATGAGTGGAAATACGTGTGTGTGTGTGTGTGCTTGTAGAGTGTTAAATCATAAGAAAATTCCATTCATTTATTGTAGATTATTTTCATTATTTGTGTTTGTGTGCACATGTGTGTGCATGTCTCTGGTCCCATGACAAGAGGAATATCAAATGCTCTTAACAACTGAGTCTTTACTTTAACCCCTACATTTTCATCCTTTATCCTGAAAAGAAAAAAATTGTAGAATTTGGCTGACCATTTATACCCTTAATTACATTCCTTTTTATTAGTTTTTAAATTGATTTACTGTTGAGTATATGTACATGTGCGGTTGACATGTGCCACTGCATGCATGTGTAAGCCAGAGGACAATTTATGGGAGTGGGTTCATGATTTCTGCCATCTGGGTCTCAAGAGTCTTCCCCAGATCAACCGGCTTGCACAGCAATCACCCTCCTGCATTGAGTCATCTTGTTAGCCTCCATTTTGTTTTGCGGGGACAGAATAGCACCCCAAAGTCCAAATACTAATAGAATTACCATATAATAAAGGCTAGCTTTAATTCATGAAAATGAATTTCCCCAACCACCCGTGGGCTAGGATTACAGCCATGACACTTTTAGAAGCCTCACTTGAATGTAGCATACTCTGGAGGGGAGGAAGAGTGGGGTACGATGAAAAGAATTTTCCAATGTATTTATTCTTTAGAGATCATTTCAGTTTTTTTTTAAATTTTTTAAATTTTAATTTTTTTAAAAAAAATAGAGGTAACTTTTGGCACTATTCCTTCCTTGCGCTCAGTCTGTCTGAGGATTTTCAAAGGGACAGCGTGGTCCAGAGGTGCTGACTTACTGCATCAGCTCTTCAGGAAACAGCCAGCACTGCAGTGCTGCATTTTATTGCCCACAACGTATGGTTCTCAGTAGAGTATCCCATTAACCTCGGAGTCCAATGATATCACTTTAATTATATAAATTGAAAAGGCAATGTATAATACCTATATCATGTAAAAATGGATTCACTTTATGTGAAAGTGTTCTAACTATATTTCACTATGAAGCAATAAATTTGTTTTAGATGGCAAAGCTGCCTGTAAATTTAATTACTGGTAATTTTATTTTCCTCCACAGTTTAACCTCTCTTCGAGACTGACTAGGACTATCATAAATCTGTAATTGCTCGAACTACTCTGGAAACAACTGAGTAATGATAGATGAATATTTACCTAGATTTTAGCTTGGGGAAGGCAAAAATATAACTCTTGGTGGGAAATAAATATGCCAACCTGTAAATATCATCATGGTGCAAATTCCTATTTTCTATTGTTTAGTCAAGGATGATTCTTTTGTTAACATATCTAATAAAATCATATCTGTCACAGAAAGGAACTGTTTTCATATATATGGAGTTCAAGTGACTCAGTATCTGTAAAAGAAGTACAAGCTTCAGATATTATGTAATATTTGAAATAATCCAACAGATATCAGTCTCATGCTCAGAATAAATGGGTATACATAGATTATCCCAAAAGTCACAGGGAAACGGGTTCTTACAAAAGTAGTTTGGAATTTCAAAATGAATAGCTTCAATCAGCGTTTTCTTTTTTGGTTTAGAATTTTCTACAGATGACCTGTTTGTAAAGGGAGTAGAAGGAAATCTTATGGATGAAAGGTAAAATATATTGCATTTTTATGTTGTCTAGTTGCATATAGCAGGTATGTAGGACTCGTTTCTTCCTTAAAATACAGGAGAGACTGCATCATATACCATGAGTCATGCCAACCAAACCATAGATTGAAATTCACATATAGACTCTTCTCATATAAATTCTTCTCTCTCTCCTTTTCACTTTGGCAAACAATACAGCCTTTTTAAACTCGAATTCCATCCAAGTTGGGAGGAAAATGGGAGGGCAGGGGCAGGAAATGGGAGGGTATGATGTAGATGGGAATATAGAGATGGACAACTAACACTAAAGGCCTTTTTAAAAGCCATGTGGAAATGTTCTACTGTAGAAGTTTCCAAATATACATAGATATATGAAAGGAATCTAAATGGAGCAAACTTATAATGATGGAGACAATGATTTATCAGACATTTTATATCAAAAAGCAAAACCTCAGTTATATCAGCTAAATCATGTTGAGTTGTTGGCCAAAGGGCTCACATAGACACCTCCAAACATAGAGGCTATTGGCAAGGCTGTTGGTTATTCTCCATAAGCTGATGGCAAGGCCCTGTTGCAAAAGACACAACTTATGTAGCACTGAACATGTTGAAAGTGAACTGGTGTGCAACTAGAGACTTCACTCCTAGTGACTACTGCTCATGGTGCTATAAGGGACTTGGAAAGCTACCAGAGAAGAAACTTTATCATCAGTTTCACCTAGTTACAACAGAGACTTGCTTGAATGCTATACTGGTGTAATAATGGCACAAATGATATGAGAGTAACTGCAGGGGCCCACAGAGGTTTCCTAGTGGAGATCTGATCTTGCTTTACCCAGCAGGGCTGCATTAGGGGATGGCTCGACCACGTGCATGGTTACTAAGTGTTTGGAAGGGTCTGCACTTGGCTGTGCTTGGGGGAGGTTTTTTGCCCCACCTCTTGGCATTCCTATAAAAAGCCCTTTTGAAAAGACAGAAGGGGCTGGTAGATATTGATCCAGGTCCTTCTGAAGCTGTCCTGTGGTTCTGTCTGTCTTCTCCACATTATCTTTCTATCTAAATATTTCTTATCCTTCTTTCCTCAAGAGTACCCTGTGAAAAAATGGAAACTGGCCTCCCACAAGTAACCAACCACTTTTGAATAGAGGGCCCACTCCATGAGATGGAACACACATATGAAACAGCTAAAGTTATTGACATTGTATATGTCTCGGGCCTAGTGGGAAAGAATACTATTATTATCTACTAAAAGATAAAATACAGAAATAAAATGACTCCTAATAACATATTGCTATATACATAGATCAGTTCATCATTCATCTGCCTTTCAGACAGAACAAGACTGTGGACATCATGCACAAGTCTCCACAGGTTCAAAACATTTAATATCCTAGCATTAAGGAGGAGAACTGGACACAAATCCTTACCTTGAAACAAAAAGCTATTTGTAAGTGACATCTCCTGGGAAAGGGAAAGCCAGTTTTCTCCAATGGGATATCACGCAAGGCAGAACCAATGCATAGAAGTCGTTTGCCAAACAAAATAGAGTCCATGTTTTCATTTATCTTTCTTCTTTCCCTCCTTTCTTTCCTTCCCCCCCTTTTGTTAGTGTGTGTGTGTGTGTGTGTGTGTGTGTGTGTGTGTGTGCGCGTGCGCGCGCGCACACTTTTTATTTTGTTTTGGTATTCTTTTTGTCTTATTTTAGTTTTTTTAGTTTGTTTAGAGATTTGTTTTCTCTTTTTCATAGTTGTTATTGTTTTCTTTTTTAATATTTGAGAAAGAATGGATGTGAGTAAGACAGATGGTTAAGGAGGTGAGGGAGGATTTGGGAGGGGAAAGAATATTAGTAAAATATACTTTATGAAAAACCTTTAGATAAAAATGAAACAAACAAATAAGCAAAAACAACAACAATAACGTAAAACTTATACTCTCATCTATGAAGTGGTCGTGACCAAAGAACAAAGCACCGAGTTTCTAAAGTCAGTATCTAAACAGATTGTGTGCAATACGGAGCAGGGTGCTCAGTACCCAACCAACTGTCAGGTCAGGCTAGGCTTGCTTGTTGGAGCTGTGGGTTACTTTGCATGTTTCTGTTTGTTCACAGTGGGATAAAACGATGGTCTGGATTTTGTCTTCATATCTGCTGAAGAGTTTTATCAGATGAGCTAATATCTCTATGACCTTCAGCCAATTATTTTTACTTTTTAAACTTACTAAGTCTTCACTTCTTCAAATTACAAATTGAAACTAATATTTATAACAGAGTTCATATAGCTATTGTGATATTTCTTGAAATACTCAGCAAAGGGCCTTGTATACATTGATAACATTCAGTAGAGGTAACAATATGTAGCGTTGCATATTATCATTTTAAAATGTAAAAACATAGCAATGAGCAGTATTGGGGGTAGATATAATACAATTAAAGTACAATTTAGCACACCAATTCTATCCTTCATAGTACAATTTAGAATCAAGCAGAAAATACTTCCCTTTATTTTTAAATATAGTATTTGTGAATTATATCACTGCCCTTATGAATAAATACTTAAAAACAATTTCAGAATGCTCTGAGTTATATTGGTACATTTTAAGTTCAGGAAATTTAAATTCATCATGTACAGTTTCTGAACTACAAAGAAGCATTAAGAGTTAAGAAACCCCATGATGTCTCCCTCTATCATGGTATCTCTTTCCTTGCTCTCCCACCCTGTCCCTGTTCCAGTTCAACCATCCCATTCCCTTATGTTCTCACCCCCCATCTCCTACCCTCCATTGCCACCCCTCACTCCCAGTTTACTCATGGAGATCTCATCTATTTCTCCTTTCCATAGAGAGAAACCAGGTGCTAGGGAAGTTTCCAGGAATCCACAAGGATGGATTTAGACCAACAGCTGTGGAGCTTCCATGGGACTGGACTAGACCCTCTGCATAATCAATACAGTTTTGTAGCTTGATCTGCTTAAGGGGCCCCCTGGCAGTAGGGTCAGGATCCATCCCTGGTGCATGAACTTTTGGAGCCTATGGGGGGTCATTACCTATGGGGGGACATCTTGCACAGCCTTGGTGCAGGGTGAGGGGCTTGGACCTGCCTCAACTGAATGTAGCAGGTTCTGCTGACTCCCCATGGGAGGCCTTACCTTATCTGAGGAGAGAACAGTGGGTAGGTTGGGAGGCAGGCAGGGGTGGGTGGGAGGAGGGACTAGAGAGGGATCTGTGGTTGGTATGTAAAATGAATGAAAAATGTCTTAATTAAAAAGATAAAAAACTTTCAGAAGTTTTAAAAAAAGAGTTCAGAAGTCATATTTGGTGTGTTAGAATGTTTTGAATGTAAAAAGCCATTTTATAATTTTTGAAAGGCAATCATAAATGAATGTTGCCAGTAGTACAATGCCAGCATACATTTCCAGGGAAACAAAGTTATATTTTCATGATGCTGTGGTTTCAGAATTACATAGAAGAGACAGTTAGTTGTCCACATCTATCTTAGTTAAATCTGAATGATAACTTCTAGCTCTAAATTTGGTAACTGCCATGGTGGCTTCTTACATGGAGGTGGTCAGATGGCAACTCCACTGCCTGTTCTGTCCTGATGAAGGTTTGAATGTAGGAGATGGAGGGATTTTCACAGTACAGAATCGCCACACTTCTGATGAAGGATGAAAACCACATTAAATTCCACATGGGAAGACAAAGATGTGGCAGCGATTGTATAGGAGTTCAGAGGGAAAGAGAAAAGACGGCAAAGAGAGAGATACAATAAAAGGGGGAAGCTCAAAATAAAGAATGATAGATGTAAAGTATATAACAGGAACAATGTGCACTTGAGAAAGAAGGATCAGAGCTGATGTTATAAAACTACACCCTTTATTGCTTTTTATGTAATCAGTAGGGGCTGTTTCACCTCTGAGGCATTGCTCTAGATTTAGAAAACATTAAATATATAATAGGTACAAGCTTCAGAAGCAGGCAAGGTATTTCTAACACAGAGATGCCTAAATGGGGTTCTATAAGGAATGCTTGTAAAGGAAACAGGAAAAGCACCAATTCCCCAAAGCCTTTCCACATTCATTGAAACCTCAAGAGATACAAGGTGCATCTGGTAATGGTGTGTAAAGATGGAAGAGACGTTCAGAAAAAAGACCAAATGTCTCAAACATGTACATTTAAAACCCAGCTCACACCTTTTTCCTGTGTGTGGTGTCTTTAATTGTGACAGAAAGTTAGAAAGCCTCCCCAGTTCTACTAAGACCATGTGAAGCCATTTCAGTGAGACGAAGTTTGCTTTTCATTTAGAATGCCACTGAGATGGCTTGTTCTGGTGCCAGTTGTCAATAAGCATTCTAAGCCATCATATTTTACTGAAGCTCTTTTAATAATGGACGTCATAGCATTCCCCAGCTTAAGTTGATGGAAAACTGCACTGCTATAGCACCAACCTTTCCATTTGGTTAAAACTCTATCTGGATGCCAGAAGAAACTCAGGCACAATTCTGCAGTGTAAGCCACTCTCCTGCCCACTGAATCAATTCAGCCCAACAACTACTCCAAAAAGGCACTTAAATCAATTTGCTACAAAGGTAGCATGTGCAAAATGATCTATGCACAGCTATACTTAGCCATTCTGTACAGATAATTAACCCCAGCAGATTGAAGACTCACATTTGAATGCAGCTCCTGTGTTAGTACACCTTTGTGAGATATATCTATCGATAAAGCACTTCTAAGGCACATATGCCATTTATGTTCATAATACTAGGGCATTTAATTCCAAGGTTTGAGAGTTTTCATTTCCTATGACTTCCGAAAACTATATAAAGCTTAGCACAATTACATATGTCCTTTTCAGACCCGTATGGTTTCTTTCAGTAGCGTGAAGAACACGAGGAAGCCATCTGTAAAAGAAAGAGGGCCAGGATTGCCTGAACTGTTTTGTAAATATCAGTGGGTTAATTCAAAGAAATGGCCATTTTAAGTTTGGGAGAAATGCGTTCTATTTCTACCCGGCAGAGACAAGCCATATTCATCCCATCAGTAAGTGGGACTGAATGACAGCAATTGACAATAGAACAAATTCCAGGAGATTTGCAGAGATGCACCAGAGCAGAACTAGGAGGTCGGAAGTAGCTTATGCCCCAGGCTTCTGGGTGGCTTAAATATGGGAGAAATATGAAACACTTTAGGACTGTTTTGAACACTGTTTATACATATACACACCCACAAACTCATGTTTTAAGTTCCCTATTCTTAAATTGTGGATGAACTTGGATATTGCTAACTTTCCATAAAGACATTGTTTTGGTATAAATATGAGGTTTCCTCATTTAATTTCATAACTCAGGATACCCCCCATTCCCTAAAACATGGGTTCAAAAATGAGAACTGACTAGCTCATAACTGAAAAGTACTACAACATTGCTTTCATTATATATGGGGAAACAGAGTAATTCCAAAGCAAATGTTAGGTTTACCTCCCCCCCCCCTCTTTTTAACCAAATACTGCTAATGAACAAGTATCTTTAAGATTAAGATTCTAATTTGGAGATGTCAGCTAAAGTCAGAATAAAGATAAACCTTACTGATATATGTTATCTATTTCAAATTAGATACGTCACGGGAACAGAGATTTCCTTCATTGGGAATACACTGATGTGATGGTACAGACAAGTGGTTTTTATAAAAAGCACACAGCCTTCTGCATGTGGAGTGGTCCATGTGTGTTCTCTGGGGTAGGTAAGGGAAAAGAAGGAGGAACATTTTTACATCTTTTTGTGTTAATGCTTACTACAGGCTTTTTCTGACTTTAACATGATGTACTATGTAACAAATATCAAACTCATACATATGAAACATTTAATATATTTTGTGTTTTTCTATTCACAACACTCTAGGATAAACATCTTGTGTGTTCCCTGTTTCAAGTTCTAAAATCAGCTACCTTTAATTTTCCAGTAATTTTTTATTTTACTTAGTACTTTGAACCATTGATATTTTCTCCTATTAAAGAAAATAAAAATTTTAAAATAACATTTCCTCTATATAGTATAAAATATATTTTCTCTAATTTTTAAATAAACTGATTAAAGAAAATATTCAATAATTTCCAAATTGACAACTTTCTCATTAATAGATAGTAACTATAAATCTAAAGTAAGTTGCCAAGTAGGTCCACCTAGCTCTCTGTTGGACCCTGGGCATATATAGATTATTAATATCTCGAAATATAAGCAGTTACTATATTTAAAAAGGCAGTCACTTTAACTGCTTTTAATTGTTTTTAGGAGTGAGAAAGGATTACCCTAATTTTCTTCAGAGCAACAAATCTTTATAATTCAACACACAACTCAATATACAAATAAATACTGAAGGTACTTACAGAAACAGTTGAATTAATCTTATTTTAACGGTCTTAATATGAAAATTATTCCTAAAATTCATATTTGGAGGAGGCTTAAACAGTTATCAGTTTTATAGAATCGGTGATTTAAATAAAATATAGTATATTTAATGCTAGTAAACTTAAGTCATTTGAAATGACAATTAATAACAAACTAAGGAAAAAAAAGAGACTAACCACATACTTTCTGCAATCTAAATATGGTTGTGTGGATAGATATGGTAATACCCTTTCCTAGGAAATAGTCATTACCTTTGAACAATTCTTTCTGCTTCAGATTTAGTAATATTGTGCTATTAAGGAAAACTTATGGATTCCTCAAACATTAGCTCCCATTCTTTCTTTCTCATTACTCCCCCAATGAATGAAAGATCCTAAAGATTCATAATTTCTTCTTTTGCAAATTATTTCTACATCTATCTTTATACCTGCATTAGTCTCTCCCCTGCCCACCATGTGGTCATCAGATGTTTGAATGCCTCTTGCCTCCCTTGGGCTCATCAGATGTTTGAATGCCTCTTGCCTGCCTTGGGTCCTCATAGACTGGGTATCCACCTCCATGTGACAAGGGAAATTATTGGATGTCAAAGTTTCTCCTAATGACTTATTGGGGTTAATAGACCCATGGAAGTCAGAATTGTAAGGGTGATATGTGACTCACAGGGAAACTTAATTGATATTGTCCAAAAATGTGTCCTTCCAAATAATATTAGACTCCTATGCAAGGCATCCATTAGGCAAGCATTCATGAAGCCTGCCACTCTGTGAAGTTCCTACTATTTTTACCTTCTCCATGTATCTAGGTTCTATAGCATCCTTTCTGTGCTTTCTTTGTTTGGATAAAACATTAATAATAAGCTTCCTCTAAAACTACAATTTATAATTTCTACATTATTTCATTTGCTACAACAAAAAGAATTTAGGCGTAGATTGGACTTTTTGAACATCATCTATTCAGTAATGATGTCAATTTGTTCTCTGTGCATATGGTGTATAATATGAAGCGTTTGTCTTGAGCTTAAGTTTGTAATATTCTGTATCAGAAATTTAATTATTTATTTGAACAAATAAACAAGGAGAGAGACCATTTTGATGCAGTTATTTATTTCAATTGATGCTTATGTTCTTTCATTTACTGTTAGATTTCAATTTTGAAATTGAAAAGTTTTGTGGTTTTAAAACCTTTCAGGCTTATTTTTTAAGGTAGGGAAAGAGATAACTTGATGCTTAGTTCTAAATAATAGTTTTTAGCTTTGTTTGGCTTCCAGTCATGTTGGAAAATCCAGAGACTTTTTTTTTTTTTTTTTTTGGTTTTTCGAGACAGAGTTTCTCTGTGTAGCTTTGCGCCTTTCCTGGAACTCACTTTGTACACCAGGCCAGCCTTGAACTCACAGAGATACGCCTGCCCCTGCTTCCTGAGTGCCGGGCTTAAAGTCATGTGCCACCACCGCCCAGCTCAAGAGACAATTTCAAACACATTTTTCAAACTCCTCCTATCTTTGCTGCTTCATTCTGTACCCGTTATTATTTGCCACTTAGCAGACAAATAAAATGGAATTCCTCAGAAATCATTGCCGTTTCTGTGTGGAAATGAATTCGGGGCAGGAGAGCGTCATTGACGAAGTGATGTCTAATCTCACACACATTTGATTCTTTCCTAAATTCGGGGTAGGACCAGTCAGGGCTACCACAGAAATATGAAGACACAGGCTCATCACTGCATCCTGTATTTAGCAAAGCCTCGCTTCCGCTTCCACTGCTCTCCTGGGGAGAAAGGCTGCCTTAAGTGAGCAGACCACTGTGAAAATTCCCATCTGACAACTGTCTTGGAAGAAGGGTCAAAGGAATTAACCCGTGGCTAAGCAGGCAAGGGTGGGCTTAAGTACTTTAAGTACAGGGACAGATTTGCACAGACATCTGAGCAGCTGGTTCCCATCTCTGATGGAAGATGAATGAGGGAATGGGGTGATGCTGCTGTAGGAATGAGGACTTATGGACAAGAGGAGAGAAGGCTCAGTGACATTTCTGAAGGGTCCACTAGACCCAGGTTTAGCAATTATTGTGTCATGTAGCCTATTCAGCATTCTGTGAGACCTTTTGAGAAACTGAGAATAGAAAGTGTCTTCACTTGTCTGAAATTGAAAAACTAATAAATGGCATGCCTTGTCTTTGACTTAAATTTTATAGAACTAGAAAGCCCTTTATACCACAGTAGTGACTTTACAAGACAGCTGGCTACCTAGAACCTCTGGAACTCTTTGGAAATCTGTAGCCTTGCTTTTGTTCTTGTTTTTGTTTCCAGAAAAATATGCATAAACACACCAAGATCAGACAACCAGTGCATGAAGTACAAGACCCTCACAAATTCTCTAAATGCAAGCCTTCTGTGGCTCAAAGAATAATAGCATGGACAGAGCTTGACTGCAGCATGAGAGCAAGACCTTGGAGGACCGACCGTAGTGTCTAAAAGAGTGATGGTATAAATCCTTTCCTAGTTTTTCATTTCCCATATATTCTTTCAACATTAATTTCTAATGCACATCTCTATAGTTCTTCCTTATAGAAAGAACATTTAATTTTAAAATTGTAATTATATCTTTTAAAATGAGTCCAAATTTCTAATAACAATTAGATGATTTCTTGAAAATATGCTGTTCAGGTAATAAATATTTCCACTTAAAGTAACACATTAATAGAAAAGCAACGTTCTAGAAAGGGTAGACTTCAAGCACACTGAATTACTGAGGCAGAAACCAATTTATCATTTTAATAGCCAGTAGTTTTAATAACAGAGCTGGGTACAGGGCACTTTGCATTAATGACCAGAAGGGGAGTAAGGGGAATGGCATAGACTGACATGATCATTAATAGGACTAGAGTGACTTGTGTAGCCAGAGCTCCCCAGAATCTCCCCCCCCAACACACACAGTGCAGTTCCAGTCTACGAATGACATGCATAGAAGACACTTCTATGTCCAAAGAGTCTGATGGAGTGGATCTTTGAAGAAAGCATGGGTTAGTGTGCCAAGATATGTAACTTAGGCACAGATGCTGGGAAGCACGATGTTGTAGTGACATTTTATTTGTGCTCTAACAAATAAAACTTATCTGGGGATCAGGGGACAGAGGCAGCCACCAGGTTAGACATAGAGACCAGACAGTGGTGGCACACACACACCCTCAATCCTATCACTCAGGAGGCAGAGATCCGTTTGGATCTCTGTGAGTTCAAGGCCACACTGGGAACAGAGCCAGGCGTGGTGACATACACCTTTAATCCCAGCACTTGAGATCTCATGTTTTTCCTTAGGAAAGACACATGCCTTTAATCCCAGGTAATGATGGCAGGAAGCAGAAAGGTATATAATGTGTGAGAACCAGGATAGAGAGGCTTTTAAGCAGTTCAACTGAGACCCTCAGGGGTGAGGATTCAGAGGCTTTCAGTCTGAGGAAGCAGGAACTGACTTTCTTTGGCTTTGGATTTCCTAGTGGTAAGAATGTGGCTGGCTTCTTTCTGCATCTCTGATTTCTCAGTTTTCACCCCCATATCTGGTTCCAGGTTTCTTATTAATAATAGGACCATTTAGCAATTTGTCTTACACGATGTAGCTCATGACTGTGCAATATTCCAGAATGCTAAGTGCAGTAGGTACACCTGGAAAGCAGTGGAAGGCTCAGGCAATGTGAGAGGTTTAATGAACATTGCTCTAAAAATTAAATAATGTTAAAAACTATGTATTATTAAAAGTAGGCAATAAAATGATGGCAGCATGAGCAAACGCTTATAATACTGCTTAATCAGTGGTTCTATTCACTGTTACAGTATTGCTAGTTTTTTTTTCGTTTTTCTTTTTTTTCTTTTTTAGTGAATGCTATAGTGGTGTCAAAATGACCCTTCTCTACTGGTCTTAATATGTGCAGTGGATATGTTCATTCCAGAGCCTGGGGTGAGGAATCTGCACACTTCAAGAGGAACCATTAAACCACAAATATTCCATAGGAATGTTCAACCTGAATAGCAATTCAGTGGATTTATCATTTTCTGAAACAAAAATTAAAGAAACAAGATAACAAAATAAATCTGCACACGGTGTTTTACATTTAGCTGTGTCTCCCACAAGCCCTTTCGGTATAGCCTGTTTTGAACCCCATGTGCTATGATGGCTTCCATAATTCCCCTCTTCAAGCCTCTCTCTCAACACTTCATCTGCTGAATGTAGGAATAAAAATTTTCTCTTTTACAATGGAAGTCCTCTGGAAGAACCTTCCCCAGGTGTCTCAATAGTCTCATATCAATCATTGTTCCTACACATCTCTTCTAGCCTGACAGCTCATTTCACCTGGATAGTGAAATAATACCAGACAACACAACCAACTCTTATTCAGGCATCTCACATTTTGATTCCTTTGTTTCCCTGAAGCTCCACTTCGGTCTCCTCTTACCACACTGAGAGATCATTCTTTGTCCCATACTTCCTGTTTGGGGTACCTACTTTCAATATTTCAAAAACTTTTCAAATATTCCAATATATTGCTTACAGTGAATATATCCAGCAGCTATGACCACCTGGTGCAAAATGTTCGACACATACTAAACACAACTATTAAGCCATACACAATCTAGCTGCAAACCACATTTTCACACCTGTAAATGATTTCTGCCTACTCTTTTCTTTTTGATTGCCATATTGTCACTTTGGCCAGTAGTTACTGTGACTGGACACTTCCAGTTCAATGAGCCCATGATGAATGAGTGAATGACTGGTACATCTCAATGCCTTGGGCTAAAAGTTAGCTGCTTGGGCCAAAATACACTTAAAGTTTACGAGAAGGTATATCATTTCCACACCTTGTCCCCTAAAGCACTGATCTTTTGAACCTTCTGTCCTTAGTTTTCTGTCCTCTAAAAATACTTCAAGCCAGCTTTGGAGGGGGAGCAAGCTCTTGCGTGAAAAGAAATCACACGCAACCTGTTTATGTCTGTACACAATGTAAATTGAAACCACAATATTTTTTTTTCAGGAGGCTACGGTGGATCTTTTGTGTGTTGCTGCCCTACCCTTGAGGAAAAGACTGTTTAATCAGCAAAGCTGTGTATGCACACCAAATCAATGTGGACAGTAACGGTTGACAGTATCACTGCACCCTTTAGTATATAACTGTAAAGAATCTGAAGCTTTCCCGGGCATGGTTTGACCTGTAAGCAACAGACTCTTACTCAATTCATATGACTTGCTCCAGTTACTTTCAAGCTATCAGAGTGAGGGTAAGCAGCTGTTTGCCATCTCAATGTGCTATGAGCACATTTTTACTTCTATTTCTTGCCTTCAGTCCTCTCTGTCATGTGAAAATGTTTTAATCTGTAATGTATCAAAATATTCCCTATACAAATACTCCATAGATATGGAACATCAGCTATCACTGGATTCAAAGGAAAGTCCCATGAGGCTCTCTTGTAGCACAGCAGCTTTCTAATCTTCGATAGGCTTAGGAGAGAACATACTGAAAGGAACAATGTTGCTTCTATTCACATCTTCTCTAGCTTGTGCCTGGATCACTAGAGCCCAAACATGGCCACATCATTTCTAACAGTGCAGATCTTCCAAAGTCTGCAGAGGGGTGTCTTTTTCCTTCCCAACTCCATTTTCTCAGTACACTGCTTCAGCAGGAACTTTGGTCCTCACTGCCCTGTCTGAGTTCTCCTCTTTCTCCCACATCCTGAAATGAAGGAAACTCACCAGTCCATAGAAACTCCATTTAACCCAGGTTGTCTTTCATCCATTTTCCAATTTCAGCTTCAGTGATAAGATTGTATTTTCCCTCTCCTTAGGGATATTCCAAAATGAGTTATTTTTGTAGAGTGATATTATACCCTTATTTTAGTAAAATATTTTTCAAATTGTATTTAGCTCTGTAAAGAAAAAATTAAGCCAGTAATATGCCATTTAGAGTTTATTTTCTGTTTAAAATACCTCTTAATTTCTATTTAATGGGAATAAAATGGTTAAAATGTAGAGTTTTGAGATATTGCCTAGTTGATAAAAGCCTTGATAACCTACAAAGGAATTACACCAGGTAAATTAAAGACATCTGTTACCATACATAGTATCTGCCTTTGTATTTATTTCTGAGTAATATAAGGGCAGATAATTGGAGGTGGGGGCATAGGAGAGTGAGATAGTGAGAAGGAACAGGGAAAGGGTCTGGAGAAAACAGAGTGAGTGTTTGGTGAGGAAATAGTTAGAAGTGCAACTGGTTTTTTTTCCAGCGCTGGAAGCATTCAAGCCAAGATAGCAAAAGTTGACTGAATTAAGACTGTGTGTGCCCTTTGCTGACCTAGGGATAGCTGAGTCATCCCCAGGTGACCAATACACCAGCCCTTGCTGGACAGTGTAACAAGAGAACTGGCTTGACCCTCATAGGAAAGCTGTTCCCCAAGCATTCAGAGGACATGGCCCTCCTTACCAAGAACTGAGGAGAGCTGACTATGATGTCATGGGTGTAGGAGAGCTGGCCCCAACTCTCACCTGATGGGGGAAGCCCCTAAAGCCTGGATTGATCAGCTCAACTATCACCAGGCCCACAGCCAGGCCTGGGGCTGGCTCATCCTAACATCTACCCCATCTAGGACCTGCTGAATCTGGTGAGGTGAAGGGACTAGTCCTCTGGAATGATAACCATAGGATCTCCATGACTTGGCTGGCCACGGGATATTGGAGAGGAGTTTCAGTGAGGATCCAGTGATGATAGTGTACCAGAAACTAGAGACCTTGAACCAGACCAATGACTCATTGCAATGAATCTTTGTTGGACAAGGAAGTTGATTGGACAAAAGGGTGTACTGTGTGACACACCCAGACTTCCAATTCCACCAGGATGAATGAAGAGGTGGGAAAGAGTTTTAAAATGATTGCGTATTTTAACCAGATTTCCCCAGAAGACAGAAACTTATTTGACCATGGAATAAAGAAAATTATCTTTGGTGCTCAACATGTAAAATGATGAATAAGAAACAAAAATTAGCAACCACACAGCCCTGCCAAAAGCAATAACACAAAAGCAAAGCCCATCAGCAAATCACACAAAGTCCAAGCCCTGGAACAGCTACCCTGGACCATGACATGACAGTAACCCTTGGCTTCACCAACCAGTTTTTCACATGCTTCTGGTTGAAGGGGGCTCTGAGGTCAAAGTTAAATTCACATGGACTATTACTTAGCAGTTTGCTGGCGTTGAGTACTTCCTCCCCTACCCCCAATATATGATGCTTGCTTCATAGAAAATCTTTGGGTCCTTTAACTTCATTGCGGTCTGAATAATATGTCTAGGTAACACAAATATATTTTATTAGGGAAGGGTAAAACTATAATTTTAAATTCACTGAAAATCTTCTGCTCAGGATGTAGAGAAGCTAAATACTAAGTAAAGGTCCTGTTTTGTTGTGTCACATAAATGTTATTACTAAGGAATCTGCTAAGAAGTGTGCACTCACACTCCCATAAACATAGTAGAATTCAGCATGTTATAGTAAGATATTTAAGAAGAAAAGAAAGCAATCACAATATTGATATATCATATTTTATACTCAAAGTTAATCCATGTCAAATAATAACGGCTATGGAAGACATTTTTAGAATTGTACAGTTACCTAGGAGTCTGCAGTGGTCTGGGGAAATGGCAAATTCAAATTTCTAGGTAATTTTATTCTAAGCATGCCATTAAACAAAGGAAATCACTTCAGCAATTTTGGTGTTGTCATCTTTTGTCTTCATGTTGTTTTTTCACTACCCCATATATCAGTGCTCTGTAGGCTGTATGCATCAGCTGAAGCTCACAATATACTATGCTATTTACAGACCTGCAGCAGTCAACATCTGCGGAAAGGTTTCAGAAATTGATTTAAAGTCTGCAACATAAGCATATCCAATCCTAAGAGTACACAAGGCCATATATCTTCCTGAGGAGACTGACACATGGTCCCTTCTCTGACTGGTGATAATGCATCCCTGCCAAACCCAGATGTAGTTTCAAATCCAGGGAGATGCAGCCCAGTGATGGATAGGTCTAACCCATTTGTGTTTGGAAAAGCTACAGTGTAGTACTGACAATACCTTCTTTTTTACTTTCTCTACCATGTTTCGTCAGGTGTTATCAAGATGTCATGATGTCCTCCCACGTTGACAGGCATATGATCAGATTTAATGGCATATAAAGATGTCAGACTGCTTTCTGAAGCAAAATTTCAGCACTAGAAATGTTAACAATTAATTACACTTCCCTGGCAACCCCACTACAAATGAAATTAAATGCTGGAACTCTTTCATTAGAAGGATCTGGCAAAATACCTGCAATAGAGAGAAAGCTTTTCTAAATTAAAAATGGCAAATGATTTGCTTTCTGTGTGCTTTTACCTCGTGGGTCTTAGCTTTTATGATGTTTTTCTCTCCTGAGAGGTGGTGAGCTCAGGGACAGGTCTGTATCCTCTTTTTCTACAGGTCCTAATAACTCCCCAGCATAAAATAAGGAATTTGATATGCTAAATCTAACTGTATGTTCAGATATGAGCATACTGTGAGCTTTGGAATTAAATATGAATCAAAGCCATGTCATCTATTAAAAGAAATACTCTTATGAATCAAATTGCCTCCTTACAGATCCCAATTCATTTATTGAAATGCTGACTTCCAGTAACTCTGAATGCGATCTTTCTTGCAGATAATATCTTTACAATTCACAGCCATCAAGTAAAATGGTAAGTTAAAATGCAGCCAATAAAGTAGTCCTTAATTTGTGATGAATGGTGTCCTTATAAAAAGGGGAACTTGAACACAGAGAACACTGTCACAAAGGCAGAAGCAAATATCATAAGGATTCATGCAAGAAAAGGAATATTGAAGACCATCAAGAAACTATACACAGCTAGAAGGAGGTGGGAAGAGACTTGTTCCAGGCTCTCAGAGAGAAGCAAGAGCCCAGCACCTTAGCTTCAGACTTTCACCTTCAAGAACCATGAGCAAATCAATTTCTGTAGCTTAAGCCATCCCATTTGTCATACTTTGGTTATAACAGTCATGGAAAAATAATATAGTAACTTATACCAAGTCATTTCACTGTCCTGAGGCTGGCTTTAAGATAGAAATAATATGTCAACCTTGTATCTGCAACACATGAATGCTCAACAAATGGTGGAGTTGAAAATGGCAAGAGAAAAAGTGATGTGTGCAGCATGTATTTATTTAGCACCTTACATGCACAGAGTCCTGCTGTAGATTCCAGAGAGATAGGTGTTCATAGTGGAGCCCATGGAGCTGATTCTAAAGGGCGCAACAGAGCAGAGGAATGAAGAAACACTATAGCATGCTGGATGATGGGAAATAAAGGACAACAATAGACAGAGAAGCCGAATATGAAGGAGTTGAAAGGATGTATTTTATATAGGATTTCTATCATAAATAGTGTCTAGGAAAAAAGACTAAAAGAGACATCTCAAGTTTGAGGTTCTAATGTGACACTGAGATTGATTGTCCTTTGAGGTAAGATTTATTAGAAGAGTTATGAGGCCCATAGATTAATAATAGACAGATTGCTGTGTGGTGGAGGCTCTGAGGGCTGTTCAGGCAGAGTGGGGAGCACTGTTTATAGGTTTCAGAGGTAGGGGGTTCCGTGTTCCATGATTGGGATGAGTAGCCCATAATACATGTTTGTAGTCTGGCTGTCTCTGAATCAGCTTTGAGGGTAGGAGGGAAGAATCTAGAAAAACAAGTCACTTTAGTTCTAGAAGTGAAACTAATGCAGTTTCTGGAATAGTCACATTCAAATCAAAATGGAGGAGCTTCCCAAATCAGCATGGCACTGCATAATAAAAACTACAACAAAAAGGGACCAGTCACAGAGGTATTTGAAGGAAATCATTTTATAATAAGAGAACAGCAAATTCAAAAACCCGTAAGGTGGACTATTCCTTGCCTATTATATTGACAGAAAGGAGGGAAGCATTGATGGGCAAAACTATGAAGAGGAGCAATAAAATGACATCAGAGATAGAAGCAGAGAGACTTCAGGAACCAATGTAGGTGGAAGTGGTCCTAGAGCCAAGGGGGAGAGGGGCTGCCAGTAGACAACAGCAAGGTGAGGGGTAGAGGCCTGCCACAGTCTCACTTAGTCTTTGAATGGGATCATACAGAATGACGTTCAGTCAGTCACAGGAAGGAAAAGGCAGAAGCATGAATTTATCCCAGCAGCCAATTTGTGTGATAGGGGCTTGGACCAGGCTGTGCAGATGATGAGAAATGGTCAGATTCTGGATGTATTTTGAAGGTAAATCTAACAGTGTTTACTTCAGGGATGTATGTGGAATGTGAAATAAAGAGGAGTCAGAAAGACTTCTACTGGGGCAAGTGGATTCAATGAAAAAGAAGAATCCAGGGAAGAAGACCTTTTGGGAGTCAGGATAGGATGTCCTGAGTTTTGCGTGTTCATAAGCAGATTCTGATAGCATAGAAACTAAGGGATATGCAGGGTGGGAAGTGGGATGGGACTGAGAAGTTTAGAAACTGTGTCCTGGGAAGGACCAGTACATTTGGGGATTGTTTTATATCTTAAAGTTGAGAAAACATGTGAGATCACTATGGGAATGAGGCAAAATGCTGACATTTTTCAGTATGTGCTTGTGACATTCCCAGCCACTGTTCAAATGCTTTATATACATGACCGCATTAATCCTCTTAACTAACTCCATGGGGAATCAATTGTTCACATTTTTTCATTCCTCCCTGAAGTTTAGACTTTGCCTGTTGCACAAAGGAGGCTGTTTCCCATCAGTGTAAGTGTTAGTGGCCACAACTAACAGTCACTGTTTTCAGAATTCACTCTGCAATTCCCTTGAGATTCCCAGTTTCACAATGCAGAAAATTCTGGTAAAAAAAAAAAAATGTGGACCATGATAAGTCTTGCCTGGGAAGACACTAGGTTTTCAAGAACAACAACAAGAAAACAAAAATGGCTTGGGATGGATGGAAATGTGACTTGGAAATCAGGCATACTACAGGACCACAGCAGGATTTGTCACACATTTTTACAAAGAGCATGTTTAAACATGGCCTGCAACTCGGAGAAGCCAATGCATCTTCTGAGGAAGAGGAGGATGATTTTTATATATTGAACTCTTTACCCACTAATTGGAAATGGTTATTCCTAATACTATGCTTATTCTTACTGGGATCAACAAGGTTCCTAAGTAACATAGAAGAACAAAACCAACTCTGTGATTTAAATTCGGTGAGAAGCATGGAATGGCTGGTACAAGGCAGGCATTCAATAAATGCTAGGTCTTTTATCCAAGTCTTTATACAAACTTCCTTACAGTCAGTTCTCCAACTCATCCTGCAGCCCAGGTCCTCTTGGCACCCCTGTGTAACTTTGTTATTTTGTGGAGTACTACATTAACTCTAGTCTTAGTCATCAGGCAGATGTCCATTGAGGTGAGTTACTCTGTACAAAAGTCTTCATTCTCTAACCTTCAATGACTACAAAATAATAATATATAACTGACCAAATAAAAAGAACATGTACTCTGAGCTTCTAGGCATGACAAAAACAAACTTCACCTGTGTTTCAGCTTCATTTAGAATAACTTTACCTGGTTATTAAATACCTTATGTCTTTAAATGAAAATTCCCAGGCTAATGAATACAGTATTATTCATGGTATATCCCATGGCATTTTCTTCCCAGTGTTCTGTACCAAATGAAAGTGTCTTCTTTTTCAAAATAAATTCTCTTTTGCCCCGTCTATACTACTCTAATTAATGATGGATTGTTTCTTCTCTAAAATCTTATGATAGGAATTGCTCAACCATTGCAATACTGAGCTGTAGTTCCTCATGTCAATGTAGCATAACATCTAACTAAACTGCAGCTTCCTTTAAGTACAGGGCCAGGTGATGAACATACTTTCTCACCGAAGCACCTAGGATATAGCCTTCAGCAAGGGGGTCAATGGTTACCTATTTCATGCATGTATTACTGATTGTCATACCGTCCTCCAGGAAGCATACACAATCTATACTTTAGCAACAAGTTGCATGCTGAGCATTTTCTCATAACCTCTGAGTGAAGTAATGTGTACTTAATCTAAGTTATCTAGCACAAGGCACTTAAGAGCAATGCTGCCAGTATTTCTGGAGCAGATGTTCACTTCGAAGAATTTCTGATTTTAAAAATTTTATAAAACCAGCTGAATATCTACTCACAAAGGATAGGGTGTATTGATATCATTAAATACCCTGTAACAGGTAACTCCAAAGCAATGAATACTGTGAAAATGTGCCCATTGCACAGCAGTGAGTGACGAGGTGTGGACCAACCTTGCTGATATCAAAAGTTAACAAGTTTTCACTATGTCATCCTTAGCATTTACGGCATCTCTAGCCGCTTCCAGGATCCTACATGATGCACATGTGCTGTTTGTATTTAGGAAAATGCTTAGATAGCCCAGGTCTTAGGGGCCTATGCAATCTATGCATGTGAGCTGCAAGGCTACATAAGCCCCTGTATGCATCCGCTGAGCTCCCTTCAAAAGCAGACACCACCCAGCACTTTCTCATTCTCTGCTACCTCCCTTTCAGAGGCTGCCTGCAGGAACTCTCCCTCTCTTCACATCCCCTTAATAAACTCTTAATGTGGGCTTTCTCGTATCTTCCCGCTGTTAAACAACACCCATGTCTACCTTCTTGCTCTGATTTATTCTTTCAGAACTTCGTTGTTCAGCCCTTCTTTCTAGTCAAAGCATTTAGTTCCTTTTTTCTCCCTTAGACTCTTCTGGTTTCCATACATCTGTGGTCCACTTCAACCATTCCCTGAATACACCTCCCTTTTTATCACCAGTTGTCAACCATTTTCTAGGACCCTGCCCATTGACTTCTACCTGTAGGTCTCCTGCTAGTCCTATGACAAACCTACTTATCCTGAAAAGGCACTTCCTAAAACAGTCCCTTCTTTCCCCATGTTCCTGCTCTACTTCCTCCCATTCCCTGTGTGCATACCACCCACGTTTTTATTATTCTTTTTTTAAAGTCAATATGTACATTATTCAAATGAAGTTGAAACTGGACTTCAAAACTGTGTGAGTCACACCGAGATTTCTCCAAGTGAAAAAAACATGAGGACCTGTTAACACTCCAGGAGCCTTTTAATTCCATTAAATTTTAGATAAATAGTGTGGCTTTCTTTGGTCTTTCGGTAAGTGAATTTTAAGAAAACATTCATATGAAATCATCTCTTAATATATTGATTTGGGCCTGAATCTATTCGAGGAACCCTTTTCTCTACGTATATGTATCACTTACAGTAATTAAGCATAAATATCAATCATTAACAATCCACCAACGTATGCAGAACATCTTTTAATTAATTAGGAAGGTGAGGCTACCCCTACTGGCCAAGTGAACTGGTGTCAAAGGAACACTGGCTGCTCGGTGCCCTTGTCTGCAGAACCCTTGCCCACTAAGAGGAAATGTGCTATGCTCAAAACGCTTGCCCAGCCACAGCAATGCACTGCATTCAGACTCTTATCTGCATCCTCATTCCTCCTTTTCAGAAGTCCACTTCACACTATGCTCTCAAGCATGATACATTAATATGACATGAAACATATGCCCAACGCAACACTACATATCTGTGTGGCCCAATAATCAAAGTGGGGGATGGGACCATAGACAAACCAAATTCTGGGGCTATAACAACACATACATTAACTTCTTAATATATTACTATGTTGTGTTTAACAGAATGTTACTATGCACTTTAATAACATTCTGCATCTGGTAAATTGTCTTACATTTCAGTTATAGGTAGATATCAAAAGAACCTCTTCTCTGGTGTTAGAGATAATTTATTAGTCAATATACTGTGTCCTCCAGGGACTGCCATCCACACACACAGCAGAGAAGGTTTTCACAAGCCTCTACTGGTCTTGATCTGACTAGTGGTAACACTGGGATCCATATGATGTCCACATGCACAGAAACACTCTGAGAATGTTTTTCACCCAGTATTCTTTTGGAATCAAATTTATGTTAAATTTCAGATATCAATATTACAGTTGATAAGTATAATATTACCCTCCCTTTCACAAAAGTAGGAAGAAGGTGGAAGAACAAAATGTCACTATGAAGGGAGAAGATTGTTATTGGAGACATTTTAAAATTCAGTGACTCTTAAGCATAGGCCACCCAGGAAAACTGTTCAAGTCAGAGTGCAAAGACATCACTGCTTCAATTAAGCAGAAGATGCACCTCACATTTTGAATCCTGAGATCCCCCCCACAATTAAAGTAACGAATCTATTCAACAAAACTAGACTTAAGAAAGTTCTAATTGCATATTTTTCCAGCTTGTAAAATGCCCAATAAAGAGCTTTACAGATTTCCCAAAACTCTCCCTTTATACCACATTGTGAGAGATAATTTTGAAGGCAGCATTTAGAGTTGAATATTCTAGTCTAGGACCAACACCCATTAACTCTAGAATAAAGTAAGTTATTTTCTTCACACCTCTGGTGGCCAAGTTAGAAAACAAAAAGGCAAACAGCAATGAATGAAGACTCTAGAGTCCTTTCATTAAATTCAAGTTGACCTGGGTCCTCATGGAGAGGCCTTACTTCATTCCCACACATTTTCTGACCTATTTTGTCTGCCTTTTCTCAGAAGGATTTTACTTGCTCCACTGTGGAGCAGGCAGTAAACTAATTATCTTGTTCAAATCCCTTTGTAACGCCCCTAATCCTATTAGTTAAAAGAATGGCTGAATGCTGATGGCAAACTTTTTTTTTTCATTTTGAAGAAAAAGAAAGTCCAGTGGTTTGGTCCTGGGGAGACTGAAGTCAGTTCACTGGATTGAAAGCTAAGAAAGGCAATCGAGCTGCCCAGACTTCTAGGCCACCTAACAGAAGACAGCCTCGTATTCGTTTTTCCATTCACTTATTTCATTCCATTCTCTAGAGTGGAATCACAAACACACAAGCGTGCGCAAGAGTGCACACACACACACACACACACACACACACACACACACACACATGCGTGCACACACACTCTCACTGCATTACCTTTAGCTCCCATTCATACCAGTCAGAACATCATGTAAAAGCAAAAGCCAGGTCTAAAGACTCCCAGTCAAGGCTGGTGAACCCTGGCCTCCAGTAGGAGCCCCACTTCACTTTCTCCTTTTTAACAGGAGCATTTTAATAGGGAGGGTGACGGCATCCCAAGAAGTCAAAGAAACCCTATGAAGACTAGGAAATGAACAAATGTTACGAGAGACCTCTTCCAACCCTTCCAGTTTTAACTTCTTTTCTTCAAAGAACTCTCACAAGTCTTGTAAAAGAATCCCCTCTCTCTCTCCCTCTCCCTCTGGGGAAGAAGCCAAGACCATTGCCCCCTGCTGTCTACTACTGAGAGAACTTTAATCACTTTTTCTTTTTTTTGTTCCCACCTGGGAAGGAGCCAGAGTGTGGCTACAGGTCTGCAGTCAGATCTGAAGCTGCAGAGCACGGAATTTATCTGACTTCCATAAACGATGTGCTCCAATTTCCAGTCCTGCTTCTACACAAGCTGCTGCTCCAGGGACAGCTGCTTTGTACAGAAGAAACACTTTTTGTTTTAAACAAAGAGTCAAGATGCTACCTCCCAGCATCTGCCTACCCCCTCTTCCCACCTACAAAGACTGTCTCTATTCTTGTCATATGAAGCCAACTTTTTTACACTAAGACAAGTGTCTCCTTTTGCACTACTTATTTCTTGAGAAGAATATAATATGTTTTGGAGGAAAAAAATATTTTCTTTATTTCTAAGACCTGAAGAAAATGGCGCAGATAACGATTAAGTACAACTATTTTACAAAGGATATAAGATTTGTAGTGAAACTACATTCAAGGGCTGGGTGCTTATTCTCTGAACAACTCTTTGCTTTAGTAACCAATAATCTACTGAAAACATGGACAGCTGATATACAAGGAAGTCAGTAGACATAAGTGTGTGTATGTCTATGGTTTTAGCATACATGTAAATGGCTTTGGGGAATGAAAAGAATGCCTTACTTCCCAGATACAGGGATTTATGGGCTCAAGCAATGTGTGGCATATATTTTAGTAATAATAATGATATAATGAGTACGTATACACTTGGCAGTGGTGCTCATGAGGAAGTACTGAGAAGCTTATGGTATTTGCATAGTATACCATTTGATGGGGGGAAGGATCCTAGGTACTTAAATAAGTGAGTAGAGAGAACAGAATACACAAATAAAATGGTAAACTGCTTTTGTTGAAGATTGATAGAAATCCACAGAGACCCAGGCTGAGAGCAGAGCTATAGACAGTTCTGTTTTACTGTCACCAAAGAGAAATACTCTATGTTTGTTATTTAAAATATACTACCTATGCAAGGGCAGACATTTTATCCCTGACTCTGCAACAGAAAGAAAGGCTGCCTGGGAGGCCACAACATGAGAAGGGTAGGTAGCAAGACCCTCATATACATGACAGTCACAGCAGTGCCTTGGATCATCTCTCTGGAGAGCCAAAGGCATAGAGCGAGAGATTCCCCAGAAATAGAAATTTCACAATTGAGCATGTGATTCTCCAAAGAGCTAGGCTTGCATATACAAATCTCAGCAACCAAGTAAATGCAAACAGGAAATATACACACAAAACAGAAAGCACTATGAGAAAATATACTGATATTAATGTAATACTAACAGTAATTCCTACTTTGTCCTTGTCTTCATAGTCTGTGTATGATACTGAACATCACAGGTACAGCGTAAAACTAAGGTCACACTTGAGATTCCATGGTGACATGCTAAGAAAGAATTGTTGAAATAAGGGAACTACTCCCACGGAGAGAATGACTTAAAAGTGATATTTAATTACTTTCTTTCCAGTTCTAAAAACAAACATCCCCATATGCCATGAACCTTCCTACAAACAGCATGTGCTCGAAAATAACCCGAGTTCACAAAGGAGCTTCAGAAGAGAGTAAAAGTCAAGTTAAACATCCATCCATGTCAGTAAGGACCTGACAGCTCATAACAAAATCACAGAAATGACCGTGTTTCCTTAAGACACAAAGCCCACAAAACATGGATGAAAAGTGACTCTCATTCACGCACCAGCACCTCCTGGGCCCTAGCCCTGTCAATTCAACAGCTGATGGCAAGAGCAACCACAGGGATAAAGTGGAATCTGAGTGGGGTACAGGATGGATACCACTTTAGCGTGTCAGTAATTTCCCACTTGAGGTTAATGCTTCACAAAAGCATTTCTGTAAGTAGAGCTGAATCTAAGTAGTAAGGCCACTATTTGGTGGTGGGATGCAGGGAGGCCAGACACCCTATATGTGACCTGGAAGCAGAAAAAGCCCAAACTGCATAATACTGTAGTTTCTCTTTGCGCCGCTTAGGGGCGCTCAAAGGCCAGAAATGGTCTTCTGAGTCTAAAATTCGAGAGATTTTTCAGGGTGAGAACTACACACGTATAGTAAGCAAACTTCAACATAATTACCTAATGAGTATCATCTTTCTCGTGTGAGCACAGTTAACACTTCTGAGGTAACAATAACAACAACAAAATCCAAGACACATTTTAAGGAGAAGAAAAGCAATAGAATGATGACCACAAAACCTGGATAATATTTTCCTTTAGACAGGCTAGAAACAGGTGTCAATCACAGAGGATGTCAAGGAAAGGATTATGTTGGGGTAATGATTAAAAATGAGTTCAAGCCAAGCGTTTCTCATTGCAGAGATTAAAAGAACAATCTTAAGGGCCAAATGGGTTTAATTGATTTTTGGTTGGTAGTTTTTGTTTTGTTTTGTTTTCCATGCTTGTATGTGCTGTTGTTATTACCCCGGTTTCATTTTGATGATACAGAAAATGCTGGTTTTGCAGGGCTCTCGTGTGGAGGAGAAGTGGGTGAGGCTGTTGTTACAGCACGGATTATAGAGTAGAAGATAGAGGTGACTCTTCTTTATCTCCCTAGTTCCGCCATGAATTCCTTCAAGTGATCAATGTCAGTTAGAACCTTTAGAAATGAATGGAAATACGCTTAAAAGTGTTAAAGAACATATGATGAGAAATGGGATTATAACTATATTTGTATATGGTCTAAAATGTAAACCTTGAGGAATTATTGTGACAGAATAGAATTCTGTCACTCATAGAATGCTTCACTTAAAAATGAGGACAGGAAGATGAATCAGGGGGTAAAGATACTCATCATCAAGCCTGAGGACCTTAGTTCAATCCCCGGGACACACACGGTAGAAGAAAGGAACTGATTCCCATAAAATGTCTTCAGAACTCCCCATACATTTGTTACACACACACACACACACACACACACACACACACACACAGAGTCAGCCAATACATGAGTTTTAATTTTTTTTAAAAGAGTGCAAACCCATACCTGTCCCCATGTGGCTTCATTTTAACTGTTCAAAGATACTGGAAAGATTTGTAAAATCAACACTTCTACAAGAAGACTGGTCTGCAATGTTATAATGATTTTTAGACACAAAATGACATAATCCTAGGTGCCTCATGGAGAGAGGATTTTTTTTTTTTTTTTG
>CABHPH010133882.1:14769-39550 GCA_902168325.1 Peromyscus nudipes | reverse complement strand
TGTGTGTGTGTGTGTGTGTGTGTGTGTGTGTGTGTGTGTGTGTGTGTTGGGGGGAGTCAGAAGACAACTTGTAAGAGAGCTCCCCTTCTCCATGTGGTTCTTGGGATGGAGCTTGGTCACCAGGTGATGAGTGCCTTCCTGGCTAAGCCATCTCCAGCACTACTTTGATGATCTGGCCTCAAGTACACAGGGATCCCCCTGCCTCTGCCTCCCAAGTGCTGGGATTAAAGGTGTGCACCACCTCACCCAACGTCTACTTTGAGATTTAATTCATAGGTCCACCATTGCATTTTCTGGACTGATACTTTACATTGTCTCCCCTCTAATGCACACTACTTTTCACATTTTTAAGCACGGGTTTTACGTAGATACAGGTGTTGTCTAGAAATAGTGTAATACTTCAGCTTCAGAAGCACTGTGTGTTAAGACAGACCAGAGAGTGCTAGCAACATAGATTTCCCTTTTCTTTTTAAGTAAATAAGAAATGAGGTAGTTCTTTGAGACACATAGGCTGTAAATTTATCATTTAATTTGGGGCTCCAATTAATTTTTCTTTCTCTAACTTAAAACTTGTAATATTTTTCTTCTGACATGACTTAGCAAGTGAAAGCACTTGTGAAAGTGAATGTCAGTTGAATCAGTGATGCAGGTAATTTATTTGAATTACTTTTGAGGAGTTTTTTCTTCTTGAAATGAAATCATTTCCACCAAATGACATTTTTCTACGCTAATGAGGTGCTTTGTACATGGAATATTTCCCCCTTGCAACTGCCTTTTTGAGTGAATTATATTCTAATAGATTCTGTAGCTTTGAAGTTGTTATTTCAGAAAGCTGGGGAATATAGAGACTCTAAATACATGACAGCCTGGAGTTGGTATTCCCAAACTCATCTGAGATGGCATCTGAGAGACTTGTTTTGAAACTAGAATGACAGCTTATGGGAGAAAAATGAAAAGGTGAGAATAAAGGGATTGGCTAGCCTGAAAACTAAGTATTTTGAAGAGACCTGGCTCCTGTTGTCCAGGGATTTGACTATAGAAGATGATGGGAAAGGAAGTTTAGTGGAAGCAAAAGAGAAGGGAACAAACCAACCAAACAACCCAGCAGAATTCTATTGGGTGAAGGAGAAAAGTGTCTGTGAGCGTCAGCACCTCAGTGCTTCACACCAGCAAGTAAAGCCTCTTGCATACTGAAGTGGCATTTCCAACGGGTGAGAGAGTGAGGAACTTGACCATGCCAGAGTGAAGGATGTGTAAGGAGGATGATATGGAGGGCCAGAGGTCACATCCAGGAGTTAGTCCAGCTGCTCTGCCTCCTGCTCTCCCCTCTAAGGAAAATGGTGCTTCTGAAGACTGTGGAGTCTCTGAAAAGGAAGGCATGGGGAGTACAGAAGATTGGTGCTTCACAGATTAGGAGGTTGGTGCTGTGGTCTCAACATCTCCAAATACTGAGAAGTGCTACTGGAGTAAAGGTTTGGGGAGAAGAGAGAAACAACATTCAGCACTTGATTCCACCATGGTTTGGGGCTACCACTTTCATATAAAAGACCAACCCAGTGTCATTTTGAAGTTAATTGTTACACAGCTGCAGATATCATCCTGTATAATATAGTTCATCTTGTTTCTTCTGAAGATTGAGAAATGTTTCTCACATTTGTAGGCAAAGTGTCCAAAGGCAACCATTGTCTTTGTTCATTCTAATGGATAGTCTGTTTTACAGGATTCTATCTTGGCTTCTATCAGGCAGTGCACGGTACCTCAGTTACCTTATCTCTGGATATTTGTGATTCTAAAATTGTTTTAAATGCTTTTGTAAAAATGTCTACATTTATGATGATAGTTTCTAGTTACTCTTCAGTGGAAACAATAGCTTTATTTATAACTCAGTTTAGGTCCTTCCAGTTGTAATTACTAGTCTTCATTGGAGCTAATTTTAGTTGGTATGTTGAGATTTTGTCTGACTGACTACTGATTAGGCTTACTTGGCTCTAGGGATAGTTTATAAGTAGTTTATAAGAGAGGGTGCCTGAGCTGACCTACTCTGGTGATCGGATGCCAAACACCCTAACTGTCATGATAGAACCCTCATCCAGTGACTGATGGAAGAAGATGCAGAGATCCACGGCCAAGCCCCAGGCAGAGCTCCAGGAGTCCAATCGACGAGAGAGAGTAGGGATCCATATGAGCAAGAGATATCGAGACCATGATTGGAAAAAGTACAGAGACAACTAGCCAAACCAGTGGGAACACATGAACTGTGAACCAATAGCTGAGGAGCCCCCATGGAACTGGGCTAGGCCCTCTGGATAAGTGAGACAGTTGTTTAGCTTGAACTGTTTAGGAGGCCCCCAGGCAGTGGGACCGGGACCTGTCCTTAGTGCATGAGCCAGCTTTTTGGAACCTAGGGCCTATGCTGAGACACTTTGCTCAGCCTGGGTGAAGGGAGGAGGGGCCTGGACCTGCCTCAACTGAATGTACCAGGCTCTGCTGACTCCCCAGGGGAGACCTTGCCTTTGAGGAGGTAGGAATGGGGGGTGGGTTAGGGAGGGAAAGCTGGGGGGTGGGAGGAGGGAGGACGGGAATCCGTGACAGATATGTAAAACGAATAGAAAATCTCTTAATAAAAAGAAAAGAAAAAGAATAAGTAGTAAGAATCATGTTTAGTGAGCTTCATGTCGAACCAGATCATATATAAGTGGTAAGACTTTCATTCTAAAGAACTCTGCTTTGTTGTGGTGGCTACTGAAGTGCTATGTAAGCTTTTCAGCAGTCAGATTTATGTGAAAATCATTGTCTATATCATTTCTGTAGAAACATAGGTATCTTTCTTGTAAAACTAATTTCATAGTACTGTTAATATTTTGTAAGCTTGCTACGTATGGTTATATTTTTACATAGAAAATTTAAATATAGAATAGAGGATATTTATAAACTCTCCGTATTCTGCCATTGCCTTTACACACTAATGATAAATGGCTTACTCATTGTTAATGGTTTACCTCTTTCATATCTGCCTTATCTGGAATTTGTGAGAGCAGATCTGGGTTCTGTCTCTCACCTTGTAGTGATCACTGTAGTTTCGGGCTCCCAGGGATTCTCCTCCCCGCGCCATTCCAAAGAGTGATATTGAGGAAAAATTAGCTCTGGAGTGGAAGCTTCCTGACTTTGAATTTCTCAGTTTTTCATAGTCCCAATCTTACCTATAGGTCAGTTTGACATTATTTAGTGGTTATAAAGAAAAGGTATATTTGCATTATGTTACTTTTTCTAATGTAATTTTATTGAAGAATTGTAGCTGGAGTTATCTCCAGTCCCATCCTGGCTGGCAGTCACTCAAACTTAAATAAACACACAGATGCTTATATTATTTAAACTGTTTGGCCTAATGGCTCAGGCTTCTCGCTATCTTACATCTTAAGTTAACCCATTTGTATAAATCTATAAGTTGCCACGTGGCTCGTGGCTTACGAGTATCTTAACATCTTCTCATGGCGGTGGCTGGCAGCGTCTCCTTGACAAATTTCACTCTTACAGGGTACAATTTGCTAGTTTTCGTGTATTTACAGTGGTACAACTGTCACAGCATCCCATTTTGGACCATTTTCATCTTATTAAAAACAATATTATTAGCAGTCACCCCTTCATCCCACTCCAACCTCTGCTGCTGCTGTCTGTACTGTAGTTATCCATTCTGGAAACTCCGTATAGGTAGAATCACAGTATTTGGTCTTTTGTGATTGGCAGTGTGTTAATTACTCTTCTGTTGCTCTAATAGAATACCATGACCAAGAGCAGCTTAAGGAAGAGTTCGTTTTGGCTTATGGTCCCAGAGGAAAAGAATCCTTCACCGGCTCCTGGACTGGAAAGCTGTTGGGGTTTATCTTTGATACTCTACAGTTTCAATAGGGTAGTTTTTGTGTGTGAGCAGGTTGCTCCTCTGAGCTGCCCCATAGGATTCACTGAGCTTCGAGCCTGTTGATTGCTGTTTTTCTTCATCACAAGACATTTTCAGACGTCGCTTTAGGTGTTGTCTCTGCTCTCTACTTTTCATCCTCCCTCTGAAATCCTGACTGAACAAGTGTCTTAAACATATGCTCAGTTGTTTCATTATGTCTTCTGCATATCCTAATTTTTTTTTTTTTGCTTTTCTCCCATGCTATATACTCAGCAAAATTTGTTTCATATTCTAGCTTTACTGAGTGATTTTTTTTAACTTACGTCTAGCCAGGTATTAATCATATACAATGATGTTTAAATTCTGTCTATTGTGTTTTTAGAGTTTCTAGATGTCTTAGCTGATTACTACTGTGTTCCTCACAACATAGTTATTTCATAGTCTGTATTTGAGAATTCTAATCTCTGACATCAAAGTCCTTTCCTCCAGATAGGACTTGCCTTACTTCCACCAGCCACTTGAGATCATTACCAGTTCTTATCACCACTTCAGCAGTTTATTGTTGGGTAAGAAAACACACCAAAATGGAGCTTAAAATAAATGATGCAACATTCCCATGGATGTGTGGGTATCTGATTAGGCTGGGAGGTCTGTGAGTTGGTCACGCATCTGCACCCAGCTGTGAGTTGGCTACGGTGCTGCTTTTGACTTCCTCACTCACAGTCAGGTTCAGTGTTGCAGGGGTACCTTGGTCCTCCTTCATGCTCTGCAGTACTTTCTCAGTGTTGAGTGTGTAACCCCACATCTGTATCTGGCATCGTAGGGTGGGTAGGTTTTCAGCTGCAGTTACAGATTCATCTAGTCACAGGGCCAGCCCAATTCCAGAAGGAGATAATCCCCCACTTCTTTCTCTCACTTTCTTCCTTTCTGAGTTCCCCCTTTTGTGTGTGGCTGCCGATTATTTATTGTAATCCCCTCTCATTTTTATTATTCAAAACCCTGGGAAATTCAGCAACTAATTGTCCTGTTGTCTTAGTGCCTGTGAATTTGGGAGTGGAGCAGAGCAGTTGTACTTTGAATTCATAGGCATTTTCCTGGGAAATTATATCTAAGTTGTATCACGTGTAGAATGTGTTGAATTTAGTCCAGTATAGGTTTGGTGCATATAAGTGTTTATTATTCTCAGTGTTTTTCTGAAGTTTAAAATTTTAAAACTAAAACAGAGGAAAATGCTCTAAGGGAATTCATTAAATTATTTTGTTTAGCAAATAATTATTTTCTGAATTCATACCAAATTGATTTTTTAATCCAGGCCCTTCAAGAAGCAGGCATTAAGCAGGATAAGATTCATCTTGCAGAGATTTCTTAGGAAAGTGGATTGACCCCACTTTTTTTTCTTGCTTGACATTTGTTTGTTTGTTTATTTGGTGTGTGTGTGAGAGAGAGAGAGAGAATTCATGTGTGTGCATGTGGAGGTGGAGCTGTGTGTGTGTGCATGTGGAGACCAGAGGTCAACACTGGGTGTCTTTCTTATACCTATCCTCCTCAGTTTTTGAAGACAAGGTCTCCCACTGAGCTGAGAGCTGGCCTTACACAGGCATGCTGCTGGGTATGGCTTTGTACTTGTGTCCTGCAGACTTGAACTTGGGTTCTAATGCTTGCTGTGCCCACTGAGCTGTCTCTTCAGCCCTAGAAGGATCTTCAGAGACAGCCTACCACAGGCAGCTGCAGCCACACAAAGAAGCTTAACCATTCTTTGATAAGAGCCATAAAATTGAAGCTAGGTAAGCATTCATATTACTGTGAGACTTGACATCCAGTCTAAAGCATTTTGGTCTGTACTTTAGACCTGTTTCTACTTTGTCTGTATTAGATAAATAGTTGTGTGCACACACATACACACACACACACACACACACACACACCCCTTTTGCTCTGCAAGCAGAATTACAGCTGGTCATAAATGTTTTTTCCCAAGCTGTCTGTTTGTTGAAGAATTGCCTGGATTACTGAACCATACTGATTTTTTTTCTTTTCTCATACTTACTGTTTTTGTTTATTTATTTATTGCTGTTAAAATCTAGTTTTAAAATATGTATATTTTTTTCTTAGTTATGAGCTCTGATCTAATTTGGTCTGTATTATTTAGAACATATAAAATGATTGTTTTTGTTTTCTCAAGTTTTGTTTCAAATGGACTGTACTGTTAATTATTTCTACAGGTTTCTTATACTTGGCAGCTCTCATAAATTATTCTGTTGCTTTAATTAATTTTTATCTCTTAGTGCTTTCTTTAGGAGTTGATTTGATCTTAGAAGTCTTGATTTTTTTTTTTGCTGCGTACTACATAGAGAGAAAGAGAATATGAATGAATGAATGAGTGAATGAGTTGTCAGACTTCTTGTCCTTATCACACATAGCCATCAAACCCCAAAGTCAGAAACCATGGCATCTGTTGTCTTCACACATCTCCTTCTCTCCTCACTGGCTGCTCTAATGAAGGGAGAGTACTTATTTCAGCTAGTGGCAGCTTGAAATTTATTGGCCTGTTCACAGTAGCTTTCTTAGTTTCTATTCTTATAGGTGTGACAAAATACTCTTAACAAAATTAATTTAAAGAAGAAAGGATTTATTTTAGTTGATAGTTCACTGTGGATACTCCATCATAGTGAGGAAGTCAAGACAGCAAAAGTCTGAACAGCTGGTTACCTCAAATCCACAATCAGGAACCAGAGAGTGATAAATGCATGCTGCTGCTCTGTCACCTTTCTCCATTTACACAGTCCAGGACCCCAGCCAGGAAATGATGCCACCCACGGTGGCCAGTTCTTCCCACCTCAATACAATGAAAATAATGCTCTGCAGGCCCAGCCAGAGACCCATCTCTCAGATGATTTTAGATTCTGTCAAGTGGACAATAAACACTAACCATCAGACAATAAATCAGAGTGAAAAAACTTAGTCAAGAATTTTTGACTTGGGGATTCTCTGAATGAGTAATAATGCTTCAAATGTGTCTATTACTCTTATGTGGCCATTTTTCCCCCTAATGCTCTTAAAAACAATTATTAGGTGGACTGCTTTACTTCTGAATTATATTGCTGGTAAATACTGTTTCAGAAATGGAGTTGGGGTGGAGGTAAGAAACAGCATTCTACTTTTTAAAGGGGAGGGAGAGAATGTAGGTAGGGAGAGTGTGTGTTGTAGAGAGTGGGCTTTGAAGCTGACTGCTGAGTCAGAACTTGGTTACTCACTGGGATCTGCATTGGCTTGCTCTTTGCTAGACTTCAGTTTCACCGTCTGTAAACTGAAGGTAGAATTAGCAAGTACTAACCAGAGTGCATGGTAGGAGTTGATGAAGAGTAGATGTAAGTGGCATTTTCTCCTGCTTTTCAGAACTCTTTTGTTTTCATATTTACCACCACCGTACGCTATTCTTCTACATATGTAATAGTAGCCCACGGTGATGTAGGCTAGAATTTTCACAGGTAAGAGCCTTGGGCTGTGAAGACAATTTTAAATAAGTGTCTATTGTAGCTGTTTTTAAAACGTGGGTCTGAAAAATGAATTTCGGCTGGACGGTGGTGGCACACACCTTTAATCCCAGCACTCAGGAGGCAGAGGCAGGCGGATCTCTGTGAGTTCGAGGCCAGCCTGGTCTACAGAGCCAGCTCCAGAACAGGCACCAAAACTACACAGAGAAACCCTTAAAAAAAAAAAAAAAAAAAGCATTTCTTTGGAACGTTTTAAATTACAACAAAACATAATAGTGATCTACTGTTATTTGTAAGGGAAGGGTGTGTGATCAGTTGGCACTGTCATTGTCCTGAGATTGATCAGAACGAGGCTACTAAGCCTCCCCCTTGAACCCTTCAGAATGACAGCATTGTTCAGTCTTTATTGTGCCTTGGTTATTTAATAAACTCAAGGTGACTAGAAACTAAAGGTGCTCAGGTCGAGGCCATACCCCAGCTTTTATTGGTCTTTGCTCCTGCCTTCCATTTCTTAGTTTTCCTAATTTTAAGATGCTTTCTGTTTCTAGTGGTCTCTTTACATGCATTTTTCTATTTGAGCCTTCAAATGATTTAAAGATATTTGTCTTTGGATGGCTTTAAAATAAGGCTTTTAAAATTAACAATAGTTTTATTTATAAATAATGACTATGTTTAGAAGTAACTTAAAAGAGAATCCACTAACCTGTAGATGAGTGGGTGATTCCTTTAATGCATTAAGTCTTAAACACATTTTTAGACATGTTTTTTAGACACCCCCTCTACCCCACCCTCTGCCCCTTTCCCCTCACCTTTTTCCCCTCCCTCCCCTACTCCCTCTCTCTCCTTTGCCTGCATTTTGAAAAACACTGCCTGGTTGCAGTCAGTCAAATTCAGCTTCCATCCTTTTATGGTGGGAGCTGACCCAGATGGCTGTCACAGCAAGCTCTGCTGCTCATGGGCCCTGCCTGTGTCCTCTGCACTGGGACCTAGGGATAAGGTTGGCTGCAGACAAAACAAAGCACTACCTGGAGCCAGCAAGATGGCTGCCAAGCCTAAAGATCTGAGTTCAGTCCCCAGGACTACATGATAGAAGGACTGACTCACATACACATGCGCTCATATGCAAATAAAAACGAATTAATTAAAAAGCCTATGTAGATTTTAGCAATAGAAGGACTGACTCACATACACATGCACTCATATGCAAATAAAAATGAATTAATTAAAAAGCCTATGTAGATTTTAGCATCAGTGCCCTTATATTTTATATGTTCAAAATCTAGATGTCTCTGTTCTTGATGTGTTCTGTTGACATGTTATTGGATGCCTAGTTGTTCGAATCACTTACTACAATTGATTGATTTGGAAAACTGGAGCTAACCACGCAGGCCGCTAGGGAACGCATGGATGCCCCATTGCGCTGCCCCTTGGCACCTTGGCTGTAGAGGCAGCCCTCAATGCAGCTTTCTCTGTGCCTTCTGTGCTGCTTCTAGCCCGTACGAGTTCAGTGTTTGCATTCAGTATTCTTTATTCTTTACTGAGTGTTGTGAAACTGCATTCAAAGTGCTTTTTGAAGTGTTTTTTTAAAATTCTTGATACTGTAAGGATACAGAATTGTATCCCCTTTCCTCTACCTCAGTAATTCTCCTCTACCACAAAATGGAGGCATTACATGAAATTTACTGTATCTCAGGTCTGTAACATTGTTCTTGGGTTTACTTTGCACATACCTTTTCCTCCCTTCCTTTGATTAAAGGTATTCTTCTACTCACATTCCCTGAAGGAATTTTTAATTGAGTTTTAGAGATCAGTTTCATAGTTATTCCCAGTTGTAGTTGTTTCTTCTCAGCTTAGTCCAGAGATGATTCTGTGTATAAATGGGAAAATTTGCCTGCCTTGCAATGGTTTCTTTCCTTTCCTGGGTAGACTTAACTATTTTCAGAGGTTTTTTTGTTGTAGTTTTTTTTTAAGATCTATTTATGAATTTCTTGCCTGCATATATGTCTGTGTGCCACATGCACGCTTGGTGCCTGCCAAGATCAGAAGAGGGCATTAGATCCCTTGGAACTAGAGTTATTAGATGATTGTGAGCCGCCATGTGGGTCGTGGGAATTGAACCCATAATCTTCTGCAAGAGCACCATGTACTCTTAACCACTTAGCCATCTCTCCAGCCTCTTAAGGTTTTGTTGTTGTTGTTGTTGTGCGTGCTGTGCGTGCTGTGCGTGGTGTGTGTGTGTGTGTGTGTGTGTGTGTGTGTGTGTGTGTGTGTGTTTGGGTGAGCACCCATGGAGGTTAGAAGAGAAGAGAAGGCTAAATTCCCTGGAGCTGGAGTTACATGTGGTTGAAAGATACCTGCTGTGAGTACTGGGAGTTGGAACTCTGGTCCTGTCTGTGCACGAGTAGCAAAGCACTGTGACTGCTGAGCCATCTCTCCAACCCCTGGCTAGACTTCTCATCCTGCCTAGCCTCTTTTCCTTCTGCAGTCGTGGCCCCAGTCAGAAGTGGATTCTTTGCCCTCATTTTTCTTTTAGCATACTTATCAAGGCAAACTGAATTCCTATTATAAAAGCTAAGGCCTGACCTGATCTAATGAACAGAGGTCCTGACCTTCCTCCAGTGTTGTCTTGACATTTGCAAGCCTCATGTTCTTGGTCAGGTTTCTCACTCAGTTCTTCGTGTCTAGTCTGAAGGCAGTATTGTGGAGTGACTAAGAACTTGGTGCTTAAAGGTTGCTTGCCAGCTGTAGGACTAGACAAGTTGTCCTCGTCTGTGGGTCTCTGTTTCTTCTGTAAAGTAAGAGTGCTGAAGCCTTCGGCTACTAAAGATTGAATGGACTAGCCAGCATCCCAGGCATCAATGACTTCGATACATTTCCCCACTCTGATGGATGGAATTCTAAGATGACAAGTTTTCTCTCTCCTCTGCTTCGGTCATCAGCTGCCTCTTGCCATTGTTAGCTTGTAGCTTCTGCTCTCATGGTTTCTAGCATGAGTGCTGTACTTAACCATCATGTCTGAATCTTGTTAGTAAAATAGAGGCAAGAGGAAGAAGGCAGAGGACTCAGCTGCCTTTCTCCTCTTTAAGGAGCGTATTACAAGTCATCTATGCCTATATGCCATCGGTAAAAACATGAGGCCATGGCCAACCTATAGAACCTCCCAACCCTAGAACAGCAGGAAATACAGGTTGAACCTAGTTCAGTTAGATTCCTAGCAGAGGAAGAGAAGATGGTTCTGGGAAGTAATGAGCGGTCTCTTCTTTGGAGACTGTCATGTTCGGTACTTTGAAAAAGACAATGCTTATGTGAAAAAAATGGAAAAGGAAGTTTGGTTGTTTGGGACAGAAAGTTGCAGCATGTTTAATACACTTTAAAACCCTTTGTACATGGTGATTCTTATGGGAGTTGTTTTAATTTTTGACATTAGTATGCACATTTTAGGAAGACTATTAACACATACTTGTCAGTTTTTGTAAGACTTATTTATTTGTTTGTTTATGTAGATGAGTACTTTATTTGCAATACAGAATAAGGCATCAGATGCCATAATAGGTTGTTGTGAGCCCCATGTGGGTGCTGGGAATTGAACCTGGTCCCTCTGGGAGAGCAGCCAGTGTTCTTAACCCCTGAGCTTATCTCTCCAGCCCCATATTTGTCAGTTTTAAGGAATAAAAACTTATGCTATTAAGTGATTATACATATTTGTCTTTTAAGGAAAAGTTGGTATTTACTATCTTTTATAAAAAGAATCAAATTATAATGACATATATTGCAAAAAGGGTATGTGAAAAATTATTCAATTCCAGTGGAATTGCAAGGTTGCATCTCTTTTGGATTAAAATTACTTTTATTATATTTTTTAAAATAAAAAAGCATGAATATTAACAATTTTTGTGACATTAATAAGCTAAATATTTTGTCTGCAAAACAGCTCTTTAACCTCTTTGCTTTTTTTTTTTTTTTTTTTTTTTTTCTAAAAAGCTAATAAGGGGTGGAAAAAGTATAGTTTAATATGTTCCCCATTTGCAAAAAAACCCAAAAAAAAAAAAAAAAGATGCTTGCCTTGGGAGCAAATAAGACAATGCTCATAAATATTTACTGCTGTGCCTAATACTGCACCTCAGCAGTGTCATGCATTTTAATGTCCCCTCTCTTAGGGAGTCACATTCCCAGCACCTCCTACTTTTCCTGTCTTGTTTGGATTAATTCACATGCTTTCCCCAGAAGAGCGATCTTTTAAATGTAATGTGCTCTGTACCCCATACTGCCATGATACTTGAAACAACCAGACTTGACCTCTGCAGGAGAGAGTGAGGTGGTCATGGTTCTCTTGTCGGAAAACCGTTAGCTTCTGAGGGGGTTTAGCTTTTTGCAGGATTGGTAATTCCTACTTGGGTTTTGAAACCCTCAACTCCCTTTTCTACCTTGAACTTGTCATGAAAAAGCTGCTGTTTAATATACTTATTTTAACAAAATAAGAAGAGTCTAGAGAGGTGATGCAGGAGTTAAGAACACTTGTTGTTGGTTGTTTTTTACTCTTTTACTCTTTGCTCTTTTGGAGGGCCTGCCACCCAGCTCCCAGCTAAATCACACAGAGGCTTGGCTTATTTCTAGCCAGCTTTTCCTAACTTAAATTATCCCATCTACTTTTTGCCTCTGGGCTTTTACCTTTCTCTATTTCTGTATATCCTTCTTATTCCGTGTCTGGCTGTGGCTGTGTGGCTGGGTGGCTGTCCCCTTCTTTTCTCGCTCCTTGATCTTTTCTTGCTTCCTGATCTTCCTCCTATTTATTCTCTCTGCCTGCTAGCCCCACCTATCTTTTCTCCTAGGCAGGAGCCATTCAGCTCTTTATTAGACCGATCAGGTATTTTAGACAAGCAAAGCATCACAGCTTCACAGAGTTAAACAAATGCAACATAAAAGAATGCAACACGTCTTTGCATCATTAAAACAAATGTTCCATAGCATAAACAAATGTAACACATCTTAAAATTCTACAACAAACACTTCCTTCCAAGGAATCCAAGTCAGGGAGCCCACAACCACCTGTGACTGTAGCTCCAGAGGATTTGACATGCCTTTCTGGCTTCTGTTGGTGCGCGCATACACATACACACACACACACACACACACACACACACACACACACACACACTCACACACACACACTCAGCATTCACTCTCACTAACACATGTACATATAAGTAAAACTATAATACAACTTTTTAAAAAAATGAATTAAAAGTAATTCATTTTGCTTGAGTTTTTAAAATTCTGTCCTGTGGTTAAAGAGACAGTGTGGTACCAAACAGTTAGTTGGTGTTGGTGGCATAGTGATGAGTGTACATTTCTTCCAGAATGAACATTAGGAATGACTTTATTTCATACACAGATAGCCTTTGAGTTTGACCATACATAATAGCCATTGTCTACTGCCAGAGCTGTACATAGCAGTTTGCTCAACATCAACTGTTAGTGACTTTTTTTTTTTTTTTTTACACACTAATGCTTTTGTTCTGCAAGCAGTATAGTAGAATCTCCCTTTTCTTATTCATTAAGTACATTCTGCCAACATTCAGGTCATCTTATACTCAGATTCCAGAATTTTCATTGAGACTCAAAGGGGGAAGAAAATACAATTGGAGACCAAAATGACGTTTTAATGTGTCCTTCTGGTTTTCAAGGTCACTGAATTTTATATACTAATCTCAGTGTGGTGTTTTCAGGTTGTATTGTAACAGGCACACATTTCATAAATTCCTGTGGTTGTGTTTTCTGTTTTGTTGTTTTGTAAGCTATCCCTACTAACTTTTTAAACTATTTTACAGCATGTTAACTATAATTAATAATGTACACTTGAAAGTATTTTCACAACAAAAAGATATGTGAGGCAGTATAAATATTAATTAGTTCTATTAGCCATTCCACAGTGCTCACATACTTCGAAACACCGTGTTATATACCATATATATTTTTTGTCCACTAAAAATATAAGAATTCATTTCAAAATATTCTCATATATATGGAAAAAATACAGAGAAAAATCAAAATGGGTTTGTCAAAATGTAAGATCACAGTATCTTTAGTCATAACTTAATTTTTAAAAGATTCATTAAATGACATACCTAAAGTGAATGCAAAATCATTTAGTTATTTGTAAAACTAAATTAAATGATGAAAGATTCAAATTCAAGGAAGTATTGAAATTAAAATTAGTTATTCAGCATTTCTTAAGAATTCTAAAAAAAGAGTTAATGAACATCTGTTATAAGGAAGCAAAATCAATGGAGTGTAATTAAGAATAAATCAGTAGGCTAGCTCAATTTCATACTTTAATGTAGAAGATTTGTGCCTAGTGTCCTAGAGGATATTAATCAAAATTACTTGTATAAAGTTGAACCTAGCATCAAAAAGAAATTTTAAGAAATTAAGTAGATCTTTGTAGATAATTATTAAAATTGTTTTGATATGTGACCAGATGTACTAGGGTCCTGCACTTGGAAAACTCTGTCATGGTGTTGTAAAAGAATACAGTGGAGTTGCCTCATTCTTTGATATCTAATAGACTTCCCTTTTTGTTTTTGCCATTCTTTAATGTCTAATTCAGTACTTCACATACATAATGCCTCAGTTACACATGCACACACACGCACACACCCTACAGTCAGTGCTGGAGATCAAACCCAGGGCCTTGCTTGTGCTAGGCAAGCCCTCTGCCAGAGTCATGCTCAGCCCAAGATACACACATTTAACGTGGTAGAGGAGTTTAGTTAAATATAGATAACATAATAGTATGCAAGATACATTTAAGTTACTTGTTTGATAGAAACACTTTAACCAGTTATGTGTTTTTGTCAAGAAAAGATGAACATTGTTACCTCTCACAGATTATTTCAGGTAAATTTAGATTTTATCTTAGATGTATCTGTGCCCAGCAAGTGCTTATTTATTACTTGCCCCTTGTGTTTGTTGACAGAGCAAATGGATTTTAATAATAGCTTAAACAAAATATGATTAGGAAGCCAGCTACAGAAGAGTGTTTCGGAGCTGTACACATACATTCTCTGAGTTACAAGCTGTGTTGGATGGTCCGTGTTACATCTCTGCTTACGAGCATGATCGTTATGACTCAGACACTAATTTTAACCTCAGCCAATACCTTTGCATTGTGAGGTATTTGCTCATAACTCATCAAATAGGCATAGCTTTTAGATTGCTTTATCATCTGCATTGTTCCCACTGAATTTAAAAATGCTAATAAGATAATGCTAACTTCTTTTGTTGTAAATTTTTATATAGGGCTAGAAAGTCAGTCTGAAGAAAAAAATTTTAATTCTTCTGTTTATTTTACATCCCAGCCACAGCCTCTCTCTCATCCTCTCCTCCCAGTTTTTTCCCCCATCCCACCCACCCCCAATCCTCCTCCTCTTCCATCTTCATCCAGGAATCATGTGCGTTTTTAATAATAAAGTGAAGTCTCTTTTTCCTATATTTTTGTCTTAAAATATTTCACTTCTTTGCATAAGCAAATCTGTGAAGTAGAGGCATTTACACAGCTTACCACTGAAACTTCATCGTGAGGACAGTAAAAGTTTGAAAGGAGTAAGGATGGACTTACTATCCTCTAAGATGGTTTGTAGAAGTTAATAGAATATGATTCCAGAACTCTGGAGGGTTTCATTTTAGCATATTTTGCTCACAACATAAAAATATTTTTCATAATACAGTTAATGTGGGTTCTAAAATACTAACCTTTTCAGCAAACCTGATATGTAAAAAAATTAGATTCATAAATAGACAGAATTTTGGGTATTCTTTAGTCTTACGAGATGAATGATTCACCTCATGTTCTTTAAATGACATGACATGACATGACATTAAAAATGTTATTTGCTGTTCCAAAATTCAATTTTTCACTTAACATTTTACAAGAATTCTTGTATTATGAACGTGTACAAGTAAGACAGACTGTATCTGATATTCTATATTCACATGGAGTAAATGTCTGTTTTGTGCTAGGTTCCTGGTTAGTTACTGGGGCCTGAGTGGCCTTGTTCACATGTGCATTCCTTGCTGCATCTGAAGCCACTGAATTTGGGCTGTGGACTTCAGCTCTTGATAACTGTGTTTGAAGTAGGATGGGATTCTTAACCCTTCTTTCTCTGTCATCTGTGAGAAGAGTGACTGTCCGTTTGTGTGAGGATTAATTGAGATACATAGCGTGATATTTGCATATAGTAAAACACATCAAGGCAGTCCTGGTCACTCATACCTGGAACCCAGCTCTAGGAAGCTCGAGGCAGGAGGGTCATCAGGAGTCTGAGGCCAGCCTAGGCTACTGAGTAAGTCCCTGTCTCAAAACAAAAACCAGACAACAAGAACTTAATTGAATGTTACCTTTTTGTTAGTAGTGCCTCAAAAGTAGCACTTAAAACTATACCAGAAACACAGGAACAGGTTTATTCAGTATTTTCGTCATTAGGCTGGGTCAGTAAGTCATCGACTTTGTGTCATTTGAAGTCTTGTGTTTCATTTATTCTTCATGCTGCACAGATACTTTAAAAGACAGCAGAAAGCCATAAGTACATTTTTGTTTGTCATAATTTAAAGTTGGGTGCTAGAATCACTGTGTGAGCTCGTTCCAAGTAACAGGAGAATTTATGCGTAGGTCCTGGTAACTGCAGTAAATGCCCTTTCCCACCTTCCTTTACAAAGACAAAGGTGCTTGTCAGTTCTTCGTAAGGTTTGCTTTTAAGAGAGAAGTTCCACACTAGTTGAAACAAAACTGTCGGGAAAGCTTTGCTCTCAGGAAGATACCTTGAGTGAAGATCCTTGTAAATATTGCTAGAAAACTAAAATTTAAAACTAGATACTTTTACCCACAGCACAATATTTAAGCACTTGCATCAATATACAGTTCATTTTGAATTTGCAAAGATACATTTCTAAAGAAGTGTAAGGGTAACCAATATAGTCTTGTTTTCTTGTGCACTATTGATTGATGTAATTACTGTTATGCCTTCAAGTTTGAGGACTTAAATCCAGATATGAATATTCATCTAAAGAGCTACATAAACATGTGCCTGATTCATTTGGTGGTTCATAACAGCAGCAGTAACTTCGTTATGAAAGGTAAATTCTCTCTGAAGTCATGGGAAGCCTTTGCAGCTCTGAGACTTGTTCAGCCGCATCTCCTCTAACAGATTGTCAGTGTGTCTTTATTATCTGGAGTGAGATCTTGATAGAGAAAACCTGACTCAGACATGAAATCACTACCAGTTTTTTTCATTACCAATCCAAATGGCAAGGAAAAGTCAGCTCAGAGTCTGAGGAGGTATGTAAACAGCTAAGTAGCAGCCACTGGCAAATCATAGTTTGTTTGTTTGTTTTTTCCTGTTTTAATAATCCCTTTAAGTCCCGATTAAGCCATTTATAGTTTATTATGAAAATTTGATACTTTAGGAAAAGCATTTTTTTCTTAGTGTAACATCAGAGAAAATGATGTAGTTTACATTGAGTGTTTTAGTGTGAGTTTTTGAAGGACTTTGCACAGTAGCTTTTAATGGGTTCTTTTATAGTCTGTATGGGCAACTTTTATATTACCTTAGATCTTGTAAGTCAGAGTCAGTTATAGTTAATAATCATTAATTAATATTGAACTTTATTCTAAATTTATATGTAATCAAGATGTTGGAATATATGCTAAACTATGTAAGCTCAGCCAAGATAACCAGCAGTTTTTGTTGGTTTATTATAATTAAGATTGAATTATAGTTATTTTAAAGGTTGCTTTCCCACCCCTTTTTCTTTTTTTTTTCCCTTTGTCTTTTTTGAGAGAGTCTCACCTAGTATCCCTGGCTGGCCTCAAACTTGTGGTAATCCTCCTGCCTCAGCTCCCAACTGCCGGGATTCAAGGATGTCACCACTCCCAGCTTGTTTATTTTAAATTTAAGACAGTTTGTTCTTAGTAACCATAAGAGTGATGTAGGTGAAACCACAGGAGTGGTGAGGGTGCCTTTTGCAGAGAAAGTAGGCGAGGTGTGTGCTCACATTTAGAGTACAGCTGGAAGATAGTCCTCAAATAGTCATTCATAAAGTAAGGGTTCAGATTGCTTTAAATATTAGCCCAAAATAGAAAAAAAATCAGCACAACTCTGTGACTTTGATATTAGTATCAGAACAGGTATTTTTTAGTATGACATAACAGAAATTGAGTAGTAGTTGGTGTTGACTTTGTTGGGTTTTGAGATTCTGAAGTTCTTTTTACATAATAGATTTTTAAAGGACCAGTAAAGCTGTTTTGTAAGAGTTTTGTTGATTTAACGTTCATTTAATATTTTGAGCTTGAAAACTGAGCAGATAGAGTGATTGCGAAAATGGATTCTTCCATTCTGACACCGTGTACTCAGCTGGGACCATGCTACCCAGGCCATGCTGGAGTGCAGTGTGCCGGGAAGTACAGTCGTTAATTTCTGTCCCTTGCCGGACCAGTAAAGTGCTATAGACATTGATTGCATCAGTGCAGAGTATCATGCACAATCATCAAGTGGCACTATTTGTTTTTAAAGTGACACATGTAACTTTTATTACAATCATGAATACAAGCAAAGAAGCTAGCAGTGATTTTTATTATTTTTTATTATTATCAAGCCGTTTCCTAGGAATTTTCAGCAAAATATCAATTTAGCCGTAATTCTAGTATGAAATACAGGAGCTGTAATAAAGCTTTTGGTGCCTGCTATTTAAAAAGTCAAATCAGCAGCTTGAATATATTTTACAATCCCATTTTGATTCACTGTCACTCTGCTTTAAGTAGCTCTGTACATTTATTTTGCTCTCCATGTTTATTTTACCAGTTCAGCTTCTTTGTAGATTTTTGCTGTAAGTAGAAAGGATTTTTGAATTGTATGTTGTTAACATTTGCTATAGTGAATGATAGATGAAGTACCCAAGACATTCTCATTGAAAGACAGCTTAAGAGAAAACAAATAACTAGCAAAAGCATTGTCTTTATTTACAGTGTAGAAGACCACAGCTTCACCGTAGGTGGAAGTGTGATGGCAGAACACCCCAGAGAAGGACATCTTTAGTGATAGATTTACATACCGTTAGCTCACAGTACTTGATTAGCAGCCGGGCTCTGGGACAAGCTAGCTGGGCACGTTGTTTGATTCTGTGGCTTCTGAAGCTTGCTGGCTGCATGCTTGTTGCCTTTGTTCGTGAGACAGGTAATTACTTGATAAAATGAAGTGCATCACTGTGAACAATTGACCCTTTGGAGCAGTCCAGGCTGGTCAGCAGTCTAAAACCACACTTTAAAGCCATCATTATGGCTTCAAACTTAAGAGTTTCCAAGGTGCAGACAAAGGTGTTGTCTTCCTTTAGTACGAGTCGAGTGCCGTTCTCAGACTTGATGAAGTATTTAAATTGGATGATATTTGACGACACAGAAAACTCTTCTGGAAACCCATCCAGCCTGCTTTTGGACACCAGGACAATGCGAGATTTTATTTTTGATATGAAATCAGGAGCATTACAGAAGATTCTCAATCCTTGGGAACGATCGTGGTTATCTGTTATTTCCAAGAAAGTAGTCTCTCGAGGTGTCAGCTGTTCTTTTTCCCACCTGGATTTCACTTCCTCTGCCAGCCCCTTGAGCTGGAAGAATTCTGCTTCTTGAGCAAGAAGTTGATTTTCTCGAAACCCTTCGGGCAGTAGAAGTTCTCCATTTCGTAGGAAGTTTAGGACATGCCTGAAGAGGAGCCCGTCCCTGTCTATGAAGTAATGGCCATCAGCATCAAAAGGACAGAGAATTTTCCCATTTACGATACCTTCAAGGAAAGTGTCTGGGTACTTGGTCAGGGTTTGCTTTTGAGTAATGTATAAATATCCACCAACGTTGAGGGTCATCAGTGTGGATTTGCAGTTCTTGCCTTGCTCAGCATCTTCCAGGCTGTTGTGCCTGCCTTCATACTCCCTTTCTTTTTCTCTTCTGATGAGTTTACGCTCCATTTTCAAGATACTATTTCAGCCTGTTCTTCTTGGCTTGGAGATTTTGTCTTTGCTTTTAAAAGGGAAACACTAGCACAGAAGCACGCCTTTCTCCGTCCCAGGCTGGCGATGCGATGAAATGCTGGCAGCAGCAGCGCTGCGCTGGCAGCTGGGTTTGCAGTAGGTGGCGCCGTGTCAGCTCTGCGTGCAGGGGCTTCTGGAGTAAGAGGGAGAGATTTGCATTTAACTGTGTCGGGGAAGGATGTCTGTGTCTGTTCTCCGAGGAAGGAAGACTTGATACTCAGAGTAAATTCGCTTTCCTCTGCCAGGTGCATCACCGTTCTGCTTTCATTTCCAAATAAATGGGAATTGCTCTCCATTTCTAGAGGTCTAAGTCATAGCTTAGTCAGGCAAGGCTAATACTGAGTTATATTGCCACCTTTTGGAAAGTGCCATGTGTTGGAACCCGAGGTGAAAGAAACTGCCCATATAGAATTTTCTCCTATGAAAGTCCACTGTTTTCAGTGATGGAGACCCAAACAAAAATATTTAGGCTCACTGTTGTGACACTGCATTTGAATTTAGTTGAATTTGTGTGTTTTGGATTTGGATCTCTTTGTTAAATGAGAAAAAAATTAGCATAACTTCTTTTCACAAAAGGTTGTTTTTTTAATTAGCATAACTTCTTTTCACAGAAGGTTATTTTTATTTATTTTTTACTTCAAAATTTTAAAAAATCATGTAGGCTGTCTCTGTAGTATTCATTCACATTTTGTTGATTAAGATTTCCTATGGGAAATCTCTTAGCTTGTTTCCCTCCACGCCTACATCAGTGCTCAGCAGTCTTGGGCTACTACGGAGGATACTGTAGCCATAGCATGCACTTGTGTTGGGAAAACGGAGAAATGGAGATTCTAAATACCTCCTCGGTAGGAGTGTCATGGGCCAGTTGGGTTTTGTTTGTTCTTTCACAGAGTGATAGAATAGTGAGTGGAATGCCTCCCTGTCCCTCTATCCCTAAAATTGCCTTCCAGAGCATTTCACGATTCTGAGTTTATACTCCTGAAATCAAGGGCCCGGTGATAGGAAGTCTGGGTGTTTCCCAGTGTTCATTAGTTGAGCAGCCTGTCTACTAAATTACCCTGAGGAACTCTGTTGTTCTTAGAGTAAGACTTTGGCTTTAATATGAAAGTCACTTATATTTCCATGCATTAATGGTTATTTTTAAATAATATGTGTCTTGTTAAAGGTATTAGAATAGGTTCTCCTTTTTAAATGTCCAACTTTTACTTTCTGTAAACAGGGTTAATTTTTTTTATTAGATATTTTTAAAAATTATATCTCCTAGCAGATAATGAATACCGAGGTTATCAAAAGCTAATTGAAATTGGGCTAGAAATTCAAAGCATAATCATTTTTTTTAGCTGCTGATGAAATTCAACTTCTGTGTTCTACCAAAGATAAAATTGCATTCCAGAGAGCTTTTAGTTTTTCCCTGGGATTTTGCACCTTGCTTTGATGAAAGCCATAAACTAATGTGTCCTTCTCAGCCCTGCAGCATTTAAGAAGAGTGTGCTCTTACAATCTGACAGTGGGTGCATGTATAATGTGTGCGTGTGTGTGTGTGTGTGTGTGTGTGTGTGTGTGTGTGTGAAGGGGGGAAGGAGAGAGAGTGTGTGTTTTAGAATCAAATCTTTTCTATGGTTTGACTTATTTTAACAACTAAATAGTTGGGTGTAGGGTACAAATTTGGAAATCATGGAGTTTTTGTTATTACAAGTGAATAACATCAACAAGACACGTACAATCCTTTTTTGTGAACTAACAGAACACCAGAATCAATACAGTATGGTCATACTTTAGGGCTAGGTTTCCTGGTGTAGCTGTGCTTCCTTAGCCTGTCTGTAGATGCCTTTATTGGACAGCCTTGCTACTGTTTCTGCTAGAAACCGGGCTTCCATGGGGTGGTGAGCAGGTAGGAGCACAGGCAGGTCTGCTGTCTTCTACCTGAAAGTTCATGTGTGGTCTCTGCTGCGAGAATTTCACCACTACTGGTGAGCACTGTTTCTTCCATCTTGCCTTCTGTGTTGTGTTATTTTATTTTTTGTTTTTGAGACAGTCTCACTCTAACCTACCCAGTCCTCAGAGTCTCGGTAGTCCCCCTCCTTCTGCCTCTTCAGTGCTGGGATTGCAGCTATGACACCTGGCTTCCAGGTTTACTGGGATACAGTCCGAGGACTCGTCTACCATGTGCCTCTTACCCAGAACACTTCCTCACTTCACTGTGGTGGCATGGTGTGTTTGCCAGCGGGCCTGCCACTGGTATTGTGACTGAAGCCCTCTGATGGGATATGAATCTACAGAACTTTCCTTTTGTGTCTTGTCTGCATCTTGCATCTGTAGAAAAGAAACTGGTATCCAGTAGATGCCACATTATCCATCTGACTGCCATTTCAGCCAGATGATTCCAGTCATGGAATTACAGGCTTCCTTTGATCCTTGCTGCCTGTGGTACACTTGCCAGCTTGGCTTCTTGTGGACTCTTGTAATTGTATTATCTGTGATAGATACCTGTTGTAGGTAGTCAGTCAGCTCTAAAACTATAAAATAGTGCTTGTGTAACAATACCAGAGATAGTCCCTATTTATGTGACTTCTCTGCCTCACTACATACAGCTACAAAGTGGAATTAGTCAGTCTAGTGATTCTGTTATGAGAGACTAAACCATACATGAAGATTGGCTCCTAGGTGCCTCTTACCACCAGCTAACTCCATGGCAGGAAGCATCATTGTGAAGAGTAGAGCCCCCTCTTTTGTTACAACCTGAGTCCTTTATAAGAGTTGGATTGGATCACACATGGTAGTACATGCCCTTAATTATCCCTAGCACTCAGAAGCTGAGGCCTGAAGATCTTGAGTTCAAGGCCAGCCTGGGCTACATAGTAAGGTCCTATCTCAAAATGAATGAAAGAAAGAAAGAAAGAAAGGAGGGAGGGAGGGAGGAAGGAAGGAAGGAAGGAAGGAAGGAAGGAAGGAAGGAAGGAAGGAAGGAAGGAAAGAAAACAATATAGAGAGATAACCTCTTCAACACTGTAATCATGAATCTTACAAAAAGAACCGTTGAGCAACTTCAAGAATTTAAATGGATTATTGGTTTAAGCAGTTCCTATAGTGAAATAGGCCCAATGCCTAACCAGATTCTAGCAAGACTTCCCATTTGAGGTAATACTCATCTACTGTCTGTAGAAGACAGAATTTATTCTAGGCTAATAATGGGAGGAATTCACATCTTTTCTACCAACTTTTTTTTTTTTTAATCTTATTTTTTGGTTTTTTGAGAAAGGGTTTCTCTGTGTAGCTTTGCGCCTTTCCTGGAGCTCACTTGGTAGCCCAGGCTGGCCTCGAACTCACAGAGATCCGCCTGCCTCTGCCTCCCGAGTGCTGGGATTAAAGGCGTGCGCCACCAACGCCCCGGCTCTACCAACTTTTAATGGGAGTGATTAACACCAGACATGGTTATAATACTTGCATGCTCTATTTGTATGTTGATTGACAGATACAAGGAGAGGCCAGTGCCCCCAGACTCAGCAATTCCCTCTTGCATGAGATCCAGACACTGCATTTCAGGAAGTAGCAGTGGTCTTAGGATCTTCCATTAATAGAAAGACACCCCGCCCCCACATTCTGCACCCCTGCCAGATCTTTTGGGTTATTTTTGCACATTTGCTTGTATTCCTTGTTCTTTGAGATGGTGAGTTCCCGTGAGCTTAGAAAGAGAAGGGAAAATAACCGTGGCTGTCAGTTTGTACTTGATCTCCTTGGTACCTCGCTGACTGTGACTCCACTCTGTTTCCAGTCTGTTGATGTGTGCTTTGACTTCACTGTGCCCTCACAAGCCGAGTTTCTCGTTTTGACATGTGACTTGTTTCTGCATAGCCTCCTGTTAAAGCATTGGCTGTGAGAGGCATTCATACTGCTATTCCCTATGAATATTTTATGTTAGCCCTTTCGTGTATTAAAAAATAAAACACCATGAATCAAAGTTTTTTTCCATGTGAGTCTAGTTCTGTTTGCATGTCAAAGTTTAGTTGCATTTTGAAATATAAAATTCATCTGCATTGTGTGTATCTGGAACTCATCTTACTGACGCAAGGACAGTGTCAGCTAACTGGCCACAGCATCACACAAGCTGTGCTGAAGACCAGAACCTTTTAGAACTCACTGGACATAATCTCTGGCCAGAAGAGCATGTGGGTGTGTCATGCACGCCTCATGAACACTCACACATGACTTTTGCAGTACTCTTCTCCATGGAAGCCAAAGGGGTGTGTGGCTTCTTGGGCAAATTTTTTAATTCTTAAGAGTACAGAAAACAGGAGTGTTTTATCAAAAGAACAAATAAAAATGACAGACTAGCTGAGAAGATCGGGTAAAATTCCATTCCACATTTTTGCTTTTTGCTTACAGAAACAATCTTGACAGCTTTTAAATCTTATTTATTCCTACTGTGTATACTTTGTAGATGAATTGTTCAATAAAACAGGTTTTATAAATAGAATTTAAACTTTAAAATTATTTTTAATGAAAAGTTTGTTTTGTTTTAATATTTATTTGGAAAAAAAATATTTATTTGGTATGTGATGTGTGTGGGCATACAGGCCACAGCACTCAGAGGACAATTATGAGAGTTGGCTGTCTCCTTCCTCAGGATCCTATGGATCCTGGGACTTGAACTCAGCTCATCAAGCTTAGTAGCAAACACCATTACCTGATGAGCCAGCTCACCAGCTCCTTGTTTGTAAGTGTGGCCACTTGAAGTTTTTATTTTACCCCGACTGGCAAAACATCTCTGTCAGTCATCAGCTTGGCTCTAAAGTTAGAATGTTGTACAAACCTCATCTTTGTGGTTCTCTGTGGCAAAGTCAAGTTTCAGTGTTTCTTTGAGAAGCAGTTATTTTGTGTTAATAGCCACATCTACTGTCTCTAAATGAACTGCGATTTTGAACACTTTCATAAGGTTTGTGTGTAGTGGATTAGGGATGGAGAAGTCTCACTAACATTTTTTTTTTCACATTTAACATTTCTAAAATTGTCTTAAAGTCATTGGCTTGCCAAAAATTAATGCCAGCATTTTGTTTCCTTAGCGGCACATTACATAATGATGACTATTGAAATTGATGTCATTTTTAAGCAACTCTGAGACACTCCTTTCATATCTCAGGAAAATCAAGACAGGAGACTGTTTAGGGGGTGAAATGAAAGACAACGAGCAGAGAGACACTCACTGAAAGAAGGAAAGCTGGCTGCTGTACTAAACTATAAACTAGCAAGTGCCCTGAGAGAACCACCCCCTCCCTCCCTCCCTCCCTCCCTCCCTCCCTCCCTCCCTCCCTCCCTCCCT
>CABHPH010133882.1:0-14669 GCA_902168325.1 Peromyscus nudipes | reverse complement strand
CCCTCCCTCCCTCCCTCCCTCCCTCCCTCCCTCCCTTTCTTCCTTCCACACAGCACAGCTGAAGCAGGGCTTGGGAGGGAGTTCAGCACACTTGAAAAACTCCCCAGGGGCAAGCTGATATCAACCAGAAGAACCAGCAGTTAAGGAAATGGTGCTCTGAGGAGGGGTGTCTTACCTATTGTTTTGTTTCCAGGTAGGGTTTCTCTGTGTAGTCCTAGCTGTCCTGGAATCAGGCTGGTCTTGAACAGAGGGATCTGCTGGGATTAAAGGCATGTGCCACCACTCCTTGCCTAAGAAGGGGTTTTAACTTAAAGTAGGTTGGGTTTTTGTTATTTGTTTTGGGTTTTATTTACTTGGTTGTTTAAGAAAGGAGAGAATTCTTTTTGCCCACAGTTGCAGGGGTTTCAGCCTGTGCTTGCTAAGCTCTGCTGCTTTGCGCCAAGATGAGGTGGAAAGCATGGTACTTACCTCATGGTAGACAAGAATCAGGGCTCTCAAAGGAGGTCTAACCCCTGTAGTTGGAAGAACTAATTCTTAATACCATCTTGAAAATCATAGAGAACTCAACTACTGTTGCTAATTACACATGGTAAAGAGAACAAGAGTTATTTGGGGCTAGTGAGATGGCTCAGCAGTTTCGAGTGCTGGCTGTACTTCCAGAGGAGCCAAGTTTGATTCCCAGTGCCCACATGATGGGTAACAACTGACTATAACTCCAGTCCCAGGGAATTCAGTGCCCTCTAACTTCATATATAGCTGCTATAGCTAGATAGTTTCCTTTAATCAGGGCCTAATACAAACCATAGGTTGAGTGTTGGTGAAACTTAAAATCTGAAATCCAAAGTGGGTTTTGAAGTTTTGCCTTGTGGATTTCTGAATTAGGAGTGCTCAACTGGTAAAACTTACGCATATTTCAAGTCCATAGAAGTCCAAACTTCTGTCCCCGTGTATTTTGAGTATAGATATTCAGCCTGTCCTGCATTACAGTGACTTTCCTGCCCCCGTGTTACTACAACAAAGTATTCCTGCATATAAAAACAGCATTTATTTTTCTAAGTCTGTTTTGTTCCTAGATTTTATTTGCTTTATTTTATATGTGTGTGGTGTGTGCACACAGGTATGTGTATTTACATGTGTGTGTGTACGTGCATATGAATACCTGAGATTGGTGTTGGGTCTTTCTGCCTCTCACTCTACTTTGTTTACTGAGGCACTGAACCTGAGCTTACCAGTTGGGCTAAGCTAGCTAGCTCCTGATTTCTCCTGTCTGTGCCTCTTGAGTGCTGAGACTACAGATAGGCTGCTCTGTCTATCTGGCTTGGATTCTTACTTTTGCATGCGTGTGCTTGTGTGTGTGTGTGTGTATGTGTACTAGTGCCTGTATGTGTCGGGGCTCACATACCACGGATCATATGTGGAGCACAGAGGACCACCTCAGATGTTCGTCCTTGCTTTTTGCCTTGTTTTAAATAGTTTCTTTTCTTGTTCACCACGGTGTGCAACAAGCTAGTGATGGGATTCTCCTGTCACTGCCTCCCGTCTTGCCTAGGATCTTTGGGATTATATACATGGACTACCTCATCTAGTTTACATAGGCCTGTTGAAACTTGGCTCTTGGTGCTCGCATGGCGCAAGTGCTTTCCCACTGAGACGTCTCCCCAGCCTCTTACATTCTTGAAAGCAATTTTGAGAGTGGAAATTGTCTCTGTAACATTATGTCCACATCTTTATTTAAGAGATTTTTGTGTTGACTTAATCATTTATTGTCTCAAGTCTAGTGGGACGATTACTTGTGAACTTAGTTTTATAGAAGAAATTAAAATAATGCAAATGTGGGAGTTTTACAGCATTGGTTCACTATGTTATTCTTTGACAAACAAATCTGTTTATGGTCTATAGGATGACAGGACTGTCCAAACTTCTTCACACATTTGATAACATTTTTCATACCCTTAACCAACCACTTTTCTTTCTGCTCCTAGACACCAACCTGTCACCGGCAGGTACTCTTAGGCAGGGTACCAGCATCTGTGTGCATGCCTGTGCCTTCTATCCCTCTTTCTCCCCATCCATGAAGAAAAAGAACAGTATGTGTGAGTGAGGGAGTTGGGTTCTTCTTTAGATCCTGAGCCTAGTTCTTAATTGTAGTTTTAGGTTTTTATTTTAAATTGGGAATTCTCAACACATTGATTTGAATGGTATTATAAGAAAGCATGTATTATCTCAAATTCTGATGGCCAGGTAAAATGAAAATATCAACTCACAAATTAATGATGAATAATACCTGCTACCTTTTAATAAAAAGAGGGGATACTGAATTCACTTAAATGGTTTGTTAAGGTGTCAAGTGACCCACCCAGATATCCCCAGGGGGAGCAACTGCTAGGAAAATGTACTAAATGAGGAGAGGAAACTACTGGAAATATTAGAAATCTTTACCTTTTAGGTGCATGTGATTGGTAGAGGTTGTTTTGTTCTCTTCAAAGATGGTAGGCTCAGGAGTGATTTGTGAGAATCACTTCAGAAGTCTGGAAGATCAGCTCCAAGTCTAGTAACCAGCTTACTGAACTGTGTTGTAGCTGGAGTTGGAAGTGTCTTCAAAGATGTCCACATGCAGATGGATCCCAAGTAGTCTTGTGGAAATGAATAGCCAACTTCTGGATGCCCGAGGACTTCCTAACCCAGCTGATGTCATTGCTCACGTGCCAGTGCTAACACAAACCCTTCCTGCTTACTTAGTAATCCAGCTTGCTCAAGCTGGAGGTGGCCTTAACTATTCACTTCCCCTCCAGTCTTCAAAATGGTACCAGGAACCTACAAATCTGTGTTTGGGGTATGTTTTGTTTATTTACTCTTTATTTTCTTTCTGCTCCCATTATACTTATTAGACTCTTCTGGCTATAAAACAAGAACAGAAATGGATAAACCAATCTGACCAAAGAGTTGGACAGGTGTTTGTCTTTTGAGACAAGGTTTCTCCGTGTAACCACCCTGGTTGTCCTCGAACTCACTTTGTAGACCAGGCTGGCCTTGACTCACAGAACTCCGCCTGCCTCTGCTTTCCTGAGTGCTGGGATTAAGGCATGTGCCATCACACCGGCTGAGTGGTACTTTACTCTTATCATCCACAGAAAAGTTGAACATATGCCCAGACCTAGGGAAGGGAAGGGAAGGACTGAGTGATTCAGGCTCTCAGTAGAATGAGCTTGTGTGTCCTCTTTGCAGACTGCAGACATGACCGTGTAGTCTTAGGCATTGGTGGTTTGAGTTTCTGAGCTGAAAATTCCAAGTACAAAAGAGTGTCTAGGCTTATCAAAAACTACTGCCACTGCTGTTCCAGCCACCTCCAATTCCCTTATCATCCGTACCATCTCTAACTCTTCCCAGTTGTCAGGGTTTCCAGCAAAGCTCTTTGTGATCCTCCAGTTAGACATAATTTCTCTCTGTATTGAACTCAGTACTGTGTGTCAGCCATGTAGCACTTGTGGTCTTACTTAGTATAGTCACTTTGTACGATAGAATCTCATAGGTGATGTGGGAGGACCATGGTCAGTTAAATTAGATGGTAGGAAATTATTTCATTAGCAAGTTTCAGGGCTACACAGAGAGTCCTCTCTCCAAAAAACAAAACAACAACAAAAAAAAAACCCACCATGATTAATATATATATTCCTGTGTTGTATCTTAGGACTTCAAAGTGTTTAGCTGCTTGTTTAGGAATGTAAGATAAAACTTTGCTTTGATTGTAGGGTGGATGCCAGTTGACCATCTGCTTTCTCTTTCTTGTGGAAATTAAACCTGTAATTTAAACGATCAGTTTTGGTTTCTTCAGTCACAAAGCAAGAACTTAGATACTGCAGTAACACTAATCAATTTGTATAGATAGATGCTTATCATCTGTCTCCAGGTTCATAGCAAATTTGAAAGTATGTTTTAAAAGCAATTCACCTTTACAAGTCTTTAACAGAAGACTTACATAGAAACAGTCCCAGGTACCACACCCCTTCTCTTAATTTAATAAGTTGATCTGATCTGTAATCAAATTATATAATTACTTAAACTAGCATCAACAAGTTTGAGCAGAAGTATGTGGGAGTACTTGAGATTAACCTACTACCCACTAGTGTATGGCGAGCTGTGGGCATCTGTCACTGTATTTAATAGTGGGTAAATGAGCGCCTGTATTAATCTGGAAATAAAGAGGTATGTTCAATGCTTCCATTATATTGAATTTGCTTGTATACCCCTTTTTTCCCCATCCTACTAAACCTGAATATGGGGAGAGTTGTGTGAGCTCAGCTCTTTTCCTCACATTCTCCAAAAATTTCTTGTTTCCAGTGTTTTACATATCCATAAATAAGTCACATCAGGGCCTAGAGTGCTGGCCTGGCAGGAAAGAACACTGATGCTCTTCCAGAGGACCGGAATTCATATTTCAGCCCCACATCTGGTACCCATGACCACCTAGAACTTAGCTCCAAGGCATCAGACTCCCTCTTCTGGCCTCTCTGGGCACTTGCACACATGTGTCATGTACACACACATACACAGTTTTCAAGTTACTCTCCCAGAAGTCCAGTGTTCTGTTCCCAGCGTCAGTGTCAGGAGGCTCACAACCACCTGTAGCTCCTGCCCCAGAGGAGCTGAGGCCTCTGACCTCTGAGCACCTGCACACACAGTCACGTACTCACATAGGCATACGCAGATATACATAAATAGGAATTCAATTTAAGTTAAATAAAAGAAATTAATTTGGGGATTTCTATATTTCTTTTTCATTTAAAATAAAGCAGCGTTTTTTAATCCCAATACTTGGGAGACAGAAAGAGCTGGCTTTCTGTAAGTTCTAGGTCAGTCATGGCAACATAGACGACCTTGTCTCAAAAACAAAACAAAAGACAATGTAAATGTATTGAGTTATTAACTTTTTTGTAAATTCACAAATAAACTAATTTGTTTTGGGTATGTTGTGTGTTGTTTTGAGATATATGTATGTATGTATCGTGGAATGTCGAAATCATGCTGCTTCTATACTTTTAAGAATGTACAGCACAGAACAAACATTTGAGAATGAGTGCACTTGTCTCTGCATTCCCTGACCACATCTATATCTGATGTGCTTTACATTACATCTTGGGCAATAGACACTTGATAAATATGTATTAAGTGTATAAGAGTAAAAAGGATTATTTTTCAAATATTCACCTTCTTTCAAATTGGTCCAAAAGGTAGTTTTAAGTAAAGATTCCTGTGTTGATGTATACAGTTTGTAATTACCAGCAATGATGTACAAGTGAGTGCTATAAGCTAGAATTTCATGTTTAATACCTTGAACTATAAATAATGTGATGAAGAAAAGATGTATCGTTCAGTGGGGAAAATACAAGAGCATGTTCCCGTGAGAGTTTGAGAAGTACATGTTAGCATTAAACACCGAGCAGGCAAGTCAAGTTTGGGGGGCCATGCCCAAAATAAGTTGGCCTTTTAAATTTAAGAGAGGGAATAAGGGAAGCAGAGCGTTCACTAACACCAGCCAGTTGATGGGAAAATTCATTGCTAATGATTAAGACTTTCCCTAGCTTGAGAAGCATTTGAAAGCAGTTTTAGGTCTGAAAGGATGGTATGGTAAACAGAAAGGGATGGTCTAGGGAAGGGAACGTTACTGTCCTGTGTGAGTAACCTTGACTGAAGAATAGAAAGTATTGGTCAAGTTGAAGTGAGCAGGGGCCTTCAACTTCTTCCCATCCTTTAAAAATTAAATTCAGTGTATCCTCTTGGAATAGGTACTGCTAAATAGGTGGGGAGCATTAACAAATGGTATTAAAGGTAGCCATTTTAGCATTCAACATTAGTAAATACTTGGATTTGTGGTTGATGTATTATCAGGATTCTATCCTAGACTTACTTTGTTTTAGAAAAGCATCTTTTACTGTGTAGTGTTGGACTTTTCCTCATACACTCAGGATACAGAATACATCAGAATTTTCCAGATTTTATTATTGTGAGACTGGATCAGGTTCTTGTTTTGGACTCTCAGTTTCATCTGAGAGATCAGCTTGGATATAAGATTTGTGTTTGCTTTGAAAAAATTCAAAGTTTAGTCCTACTAACTCCATTCGTGACAGGGACTTCTTTTCAGGTTTAAAATGTAAAGGATTGTGACTTGTATAGTATTTCTTTCCTGGCACACTGTAGTATGAAATATGTGTGGGTCTTGTCATTGTGCTTTCCAGCACTTCTTAGCCTCTACTAAAGATTTTTTTTGTTGTTGTTTTCAGGTACTCTGGGAATATTTAATTCAGATGGTATGTTTCATAATTAGTATTTAAGACCACAGGATATAACTCCTTGACTTTTGGAGACAAAAATCTAGGAAAGTCACGGGAAGATTTTCCAGTATAATCTGTGTAATGTGGTTCCGTGTGAGTCTGCATTTTATTTGGTGTGTCACTGTTCGTATAGCAAACGGGTGCTGCTTGAAGACAGTGCTGTATCTTAATCATCTTTGATTCTCCAATGCCCACGTGGTGCCTTTGTGTGGTAGTCATTTACATTAATGGAATGAATGAAGTAAGTCACCTTGAAGAGATGAATCAGTGCATTCCTTGTTAGTCAGAGGATTTTCTTAGTCCCTTCTCAGAGCTCAGGTGAATTCTCATGGAAATGAGTGACCAGGAGCTGTTTCTAACCACAGTCTTAGATTTTCAGGTTGTCCTAAAGCTGCTGTCTGGGAGGGGCAGTCATATGCCTCTTACATAGTAGGCCATGCCCATCAGCTTCACTCTGCCACGGTGCCTGATGCCAGTGGGCTTGCAAGGTCCAGGCTTTTATTTCCTTTTCTGTTTCTCCTGGTTTTAAGTCAGGGTCACTATAAGAAAGAAAATTGCATTTCTGTTTAGACAGATATTCATAGTAGATTCACTGTTTGCTTATAATAGTCTTGCTGTGTAGCCCAGGCTGGCCCAGAATGTATGTCCTCTTTGTCTTCCTCCCTGGTGCTGTGACTACAAACATGCTCATTCCTCAGCTTACAGATTCACGTTGACACACTCTTTATCATTTAGGATCCAGAGTACACAGTATAACCTAGATAATGAGTTGCCCAGTTCACAGTATTTTCTTAGCTGGCTGTTCTCCCCACAAGGTGTTCTAGGACATCGTGTGTGTGTGTGTGTGTGTGTGTGTGTGTGTGTGTGTGTGTGTGTGTACGTATGTACGGATCTTTGATTTAGTGCTTTAGATTTACTGTATTTCTGGAAGTTACTTGTGTTACAGATGGAATCCTCCACCTTTTTATTTGATTGTATGCCCTTTTACTCTGAGTGTGTTTGAAAGCTGTTGTTGACAAGGGGCAGTGCAGCTCAAGGAACAAGCCAGAAAGTCTGCCGTTTGCAGCTTGTTAAGAATGAGGTTTCTCACCGGGCGGTGGTGGCACACACCTTTAATCCCAGCACTGGGAGGCAGAGCCAGGCGGATCTTTGTGAGTTCAAGGCCAGCCTGGTCTACAGAACGAGAGCTCCAGGAAAGGCACAAAGCTACACAGAGAAACCCTGTCTCGAAAAACCAACAAAAAAAAAAAAAAAAAAAAAAAAAGAATGAGGTTTCTCTATTCTGATAAGTGATGTTGCTATCAACTTAATACTATTCTTTTGTTTCCTGGTACTCTGTGAATTATGTTTTAGTTATGTGTCAAAATGCCATCCTGGAGACGATGAACGTTGTCTCTGAATACAGTTTTTCTCTTCTCATTCAAGATAAGCTGTCACTGGAAGGAATAGTGGTACAGAGGGCCGAATGCCGACCTGCTGCCGGTGAGAGCTACATGAGATTAAAGAGGTTGGTGTTTCGGGACTTTAAACTGGTACTTGATATTTTTCTTGGGGCTTAGTTTAGGATACTTACATTCGACTGCTTATTGGCTGCATGCAAACCATAGTTTTGTTTGTAATGTTTGCTTTCTGCTCTTTGGGTTCAAAACCAAGTAGTAAATGCGGCATGATGACACACACTTTTAATCCCAACGGATCCCAGTGAGTGAGGCTAGCTGGCCTACATAGTGAGTTCCAGGCCATCCAGGGCTACAGAGTGAGACCCTGTCTCAAAAACAAAACAGAAGCAAGTAGTAAGAGTGTCTTCAGAGAACTGTCAGAACCCGGCTATTGGAGTTACCTTAACCTGCTGTATTAACGCATTCTGAAATCACAGTTGATATTTTTTCCTAGTTGTACTTATGTAAGCTGGGGTCCAAGCACTCATGCATGTGTGTGCACATTTGGTTATATGAGTGTGGTGTGTGGGTCAAAGGTCATCCTTGAATGGTGTCCTCAGGTACTTTCCACCTTGTCTTGTTTGTTTTGTGGTGGTGGCTTGATTTGGTTTGGTTTTAGAGACCTTGTCTTTTGAGACAGGGCTCTCTTGCCATAGAGCTTGCTGCCTTAACTGAGCTGGCTGGCCTGCAGTTGGGGATTTGTCTCCACCTCTCAGCACTGGAAGAGCATTGAACCCTTGCTTGGGTTCTGAAGAGCAAACTCAAGTCCTCATACTTGGCAGATGCTTTTCTAAGGAAGCCATCCTCCCCATCCATGAATCTTGATCCTCTAATGGCATGTTTCAGAGGTCTTCACTTTTCCTACAATGCATATGTATCCGACTACTGTCTGAAGAAGCAAGTATAGTTGTCAGACTATCATCTTGCTTTTGATCTATTCAGAATTTTATAAAGTTATGTATTGTTAATGAGATTGTTACTTTAGCCCCCAACTTTAATTTGCCATTAACATTTTGTAATTACTATTTAAAGACAATGACTTTGAGTCAGCATTTTTCCCTAAACTTTGAAGAAATGCTTTTTATACCAGTTTCATGATTAGTATTTAATAGATTTCAGCACCATGAGATTAGAATTGCTCATCCACCCATCCATCTACCCATTCATTCATTCTGTACTGTCTGCCAGGTGCGTTTTTAGGTACCAGAGAAACAGTCGTGCATGGGATAGACACTGTTGCTAAGCAACTTCACCGAGGGCTGGTTGTAACCACACAGTGCGGCTCCTAGAGAAAGTGCTGTGTTCAAGAAGTGGCCTCCTAGTGTCCAGCATTCTTACCTGGGAGACTGTAGTTGAACTTAGCATCTCTAAGGTCATATTTCCTCCCTTTTCTTGATTGCGTTAGATGCTGTTTCCTGGGAGTGGCACAAACATACTAGATGCTCTTTTGTTCTTTTGTCTAATCATTCCCCTAATTTAAATGCCTCCCCGGGGCAAGTAAAAGAATGACAGTCAAAATGAACATTAGCTTTGTAAAACTGTCAAAAGATATTTCACTCTTTGTTTGCAGCCTATAAAGTTTATGCTATAATACAAGCCTTTTTGAAAAATGATCTTCAGATAATGCAGATGTTGAAAAGTACCAAATTAGGTGTTGGACCACTTGTTGAGATCTCTTTTTGTGGTCTTGATTTTCCTTAAAGGACTTATCTGAGGATGAGAGCAGGTGGGCCACCTGCTGTGTTTGTAAAATATCTGCCTTATTTTTGCCAAAATGAAAATTATGTAGCCTTAAAAATAAGCCATGCGTCCAAGTATTCCTATTTTAGCCTTAAGTGACTGAAGGCAAAGAGCACAGTGATTCAGGAAGTGTTGATCATGTGTATCACAAAGTAGATGGTGTCCGTTTTGAAGGCTGGTAGTATTAACTAAGTAGAAAAAGATGAAGGTGGGAAGAACCTTCAGAATAGAAGTCATAAAGACACGAGGATTGTATGGTCTGTAAGCCGAGATGTGGGAATTGTGTAAGGTGACAGGTGCCTTTCTGTCGTGAACTCTGTACACACTCATACATTATATACTATTTGTCCAATGTGTCAGAAACAACTCCAGATCTCTGCCTCAGCACATATCACCAGCATTCTTTTAGCTCAGGTAACGCCACACCCACCTCACTGTCTTTCCTTGGTCCAAAAACCTTCCACCCCACAGCCAATGTCTCAGAAAATCTTGCAGATTATACCTTCAAAATCCTTGTTTCTGTATTCCAAACTTGCCTTAAACAAGCCACAGAAGTAGCCTTGCTTGCTCATCCCGATTGTTGCAGTTGCTGTCCACTGGAGCCCTGCTTCCCACCCTAGTCTCAGCACAGTAGGCAGCTCTATAGCAGGTCTTTTAAACTCTGAGTCATGCCATTCCTTTGCTGCTGGTGTCTCAAGTGTTTCCTGGCTTGCTCAGAATAAAATTCCAGTCTTTGCAATGGTCAGTAGAGGCCTCCACAGTCACTCTGTACTCTGTGTGCCTCCTCTCCATCCTTGGCTCTTCTCCCTCTCTCCACCCATTTTGCATCAACTGCCCCAATCCCTAACAGTCTGTGAGAACTCTTGCCTTGCTCTCATCCCGGGCCTTTGTGCTGTGGTTTTCAGGCTCCAGCAGCCTTTCTTCTTTTTCAAGTGTCTGCTCCAGTACACCTTTTCATTAAGGCCCGCCTTGACCACCCTACCTCATTCTCTACTGTGTTTTCTTCATTGCATCTCTTCATTCCTATCTCTCCTCCTAAACTGTAACGTTTTACTAGCTTTTCTTCTACCTTCTCCCTCCTGCAGTTAAACCTCTCACAAGAACGGGGGTTTTCTAGTTTTTTGACTTTAGATTTGCTGTATATCTGTTTAATTCTTTCTCACACACATTTAAAATATTTCACACACATAATAATCAATCAGTAAATACTTGGTAAGTGAAAGAATGGCAGAAAAATGGGCTTGAAAATTAAGAGCTTCACATGCCATGTAGGAAGGTACTGAAGTACTGGGTAGAATATGAAGAGATTTGTATCTAACTGAATCATTCTGACCATAGGCTAAAGATTAGACAAAGGGAAGGAAGCTAGAGACTAGATACCCAGACATAGAGCATCTGCTTCAGAAGGGAGGTGAGACGATGTGTTTGGGGTATCATTCTGAGGCCGAGTCCGGGACTAAGAGAACTCAAACTTGGGTGCTTATGAGATGACTGATTTCTCTAGCTGGCCTGGATGTATGTCCCACCATGACTATGCCAGATTGGCTCCATTCCATCCTGTGTATCACACAGGAAGGAGTATACCCATGGAAGAGGAGGGACTGGAGGGGTTTTGTAATTTCCATACCCATCTTAATGTAATTCTAGCTGACAGCTTACCAAGAAGACATAAAGCAGAAAGTACTTAGCATTACAAGGGCAGTACCAGGGATTAAACTAGCGAAATAGCGAGAGAGTGTAAGTCGTAAGATGTATCTCTTAGATTTCACTTGCAGTTATTTAGTGTTGAGTGTATGCTTTGATCCCTGAGGTGAAGCTCAGTGTGTTCTTAAATCAGAAGATGCTGTTCTTGCTCCAGAAAGTTTATAGTCTTTGAACCTAAAAAAACACACATGCACCTGCTTCTGTAAGAACATGGTTGTTGCCATTGTAGCAGGGAGAAGAGAAGTATGCTGGTGCTGTTGAAGGAGAAATGGAAAGGCAGATGTAGGTGACATTAAACACAAGTGACTTGGCAAGTGGAATGTCCCACAGCTCAGTATCACACATATGATTGGTTTCCTCAGACACCCTTATGAGTACTCTCTCCTTAGTGCCATTCACGTGTTCTGATAATCTGGCTCTTGTCTCACTTTCTGACTTCATTTTCAACTGCTCCTCTATAGACATGCTTAGATCACACTTCAAGGTGATATTCCAGATATGCCTGGGGTTTTCCCATCACATGCCTTTATTACGTATATGCCCCATTCTCTACCTGCAGTGTCTTTGCCTCTGCACCTTTACATGCAACCCATGTGTTGCATCTTTCAGCAAAATCTCTTCACAGTTCCCATCCCCACCCAACTTGGGGTCTGCCATTCTTCTTTTGAACATTGCCATGTCCTTATTCTTTAATGGCGTGTGTAAGTAAGTGTCTATGCCTTGTTTTCTGTTGTGCTTGGAGGATTCATCATCTATCACATTCTGATCACCATGATAGCAAGGACTGCATTATCTTTCCTTTCCTTCCTCTCTCCTTTTCTTTTTGGTTATTGTATTTGTGGTTTGTTGAATAGTGTATTCTGAATAATAAATAGCCAAAAATATATGTAAGAGTGAAGTGGATTAAAGTGGAGAAGAATTGTCAAAATGACATACAGAAACATGGGAATCATAGACACCCAGCTTCTGTATTTCTTTTACTCAGCACCATTCTCAAAGCCTGGACTTTTTCAGTTTTGCACATATGTATATATATGTATGTATAACTGTGTGCATGCACACACATACACCTTTGAACGGGAGAATGTGATTGCAAAAATTAGATAAACACTTTGAGAATTTTATTTTAGTAATAAGTTCTTATAACTCTTAAATTTTGGTTGATAAATTTTCCAGTTATGAAGATTACATATCCATAAAATGTAAGTTAATAAGATTCTGTTGTTTCTTTAGATAAAGGTGAAATTCAATACGCAATGCTTGAAAATAAAGATGGGTAGAAGAAATGTGTCAGTGGTTCAGAGTGCATACTGCTCCCCCAGAGTACTGAACTTGGCTCCAGGACCCACAGTGAGGGACTCACAACTGGGTATAACTGCAGCTCTGACTGATCTGAACACCTGCACTCATGTGCACACACACCCACATGTGCCCATATTTTTAAATAAATAAAGTCAGGGTTTTTAAATAAAAAGACAGCGTTAGAGTATGTACTTAGCATGTGAGACCTTGTGTTCACTCCCTAGCACTACTGTGTGCATATGTAGTTAAAAAAAAAAAGACTAGTTTTCCATTTGTAGAAAATACACCCCTCACACGCCCATGGTTTTTTGAGGCAGGATCTTGATGCATATCTCAGGCATCTCAGTTCTCCTGCCTCAACCAGTGCTGGGATTACAGGCTTGTGCCACTACCATGACTAGCTGAGTAAGCCTTATTATCAAGGACCTTTCCTTCCTCAATGTAAGTCAGTAATTTTAAAATTTAATTAGTGAATTTTTACTGTATTATATTTTAGTGAATGGCAGTTGAACTACATGCTTTTAGTAACATAAGTGGCTATATTACAAAGTATAATGTTATAAATAATGTATTTATAAACAGTGTTCTTTAAGAATAATCAGCTGTATTTTAGAAAAAATTGATTTTAGTAATCAATTCTTATTATATAGTTCTGTTATCGAATTTTGGCTGATAAATTGTTCATTTATGAAAATTATATATTCATTAAATATAAGTTAGCAAGATCCTGTCATTTTCATAAAGATAGACGTTGAAATGGGACTAGTATTGTAGTAAACCTCAGGAATATTGAAACCCTTAACAAACGGAATTCAGGCCAAGAGAGAAACGACGCTGCCGTTGTTTCCTTCTGTTGTTCCAGCACACAGTAGACTTGTGCATGAATCCCGATGGCCACTAGACCATGTAGAAAATAAACACCAGCACCTGTTACTAGCTCTGTTTGCTGGCCTTAAGACCTTAGACTCAGCTTTTCGCATGGCGAGGGAAGGCCATCCATGCTGCGGTGCTTCTCTGTGTTCGATGGTGATTTGAACTGGTCTCAGTGCTTCGGTAGCCAGAGACTATGTTGAGTTGGTGAATATATTCTACGTCAGTTCATAGTGATGTGTGAGTTAAAGTTGATCTAATTTTGCTTTATTGAGTATAACTTTGATTTTCATCTGTTGAATTCTTCATCTTTAATATAGTTAAAGTATATGATCAGCATATTTATAGTTTGTAGCCAGATTTTTCTTTGGGCCTCCAGTTCACAAAAAATGACATGAAGACTTATTAATAATAATGAAAAGCTTGGCTTGTAGCTCATATAACTTGCTCTGTAGCCCAGGATAGCCTCAAAAGTGTGGCAGTCTTCCTATCACAGTATACTTTTGAAAATGAAAACAGGTACTGATCAGAGAGAATGATTTAAAAGCATGTGAACTGTAACTGTTCCAAGAAAAATGGGACCTGTAGTCTCTCACTTCTAAGTAGCCTAGGCAAACTGAAAAGCCAGCCTTGAGGACAGAAGCCAAAAAATGGGAGTCAAATATTGAAATTTATACTAAAATACTAGATGAGAGCTAAAGCAGTCCAGGTGAGCCATGAGTGCTTTCATTTGCGTGTTGGGAAGCCCAATACAAACTGGTTTTAAAAAATAAAGTACAGTGACTGGCATAACAGTGTACAATACAATGTACAATGTATGGTGGGCTTCTGCATTGCCTTCATTTGGAGGTTCAGAGTATGATCAGCATGCCAGCTCCAATTCTGATTTTGATAGTCTTTCTCTAGATTGAGAGCTTTCTTGGGTCTGTCCTCAGGCTCTCTTTTCTTCTAATAGTCAGATAGCTGCCATTTGGTTCCTGCCTTTTTGTTCATATGGGGCACCTGCAGTTGAAATGACACTGTGTGTGTGTATACACACACATAAGTATATATTACATAATACAATATTATATAATGTATATCTGTGTTTTCATGTGTGTGACTGTGGAGGCCTGAAGTTGACATCCAGTGCATTCCACAATCACTCCTCTATTTATTGAGATAGGATCTCTCAGTGAACCCACAGCTCATCACTTCACTTGTCTAGCTAGTCAGACAGCTTGCTCTGGGAAAATAGTCATTCCTCAAGAGAAGTAATCATGAGTATGGACTGTCAGCCAGGTGG
>CABHPH010133881.1:0-36372 GCA_902168325.1 Peromyscus nudipes | reverse complement strand
AGGAAGGAAGGAAGGAAGGAAGGAAGGAAGGAAGGAAGGAAGGAAGGAGGAAAAAAGAAAAACATGCTGCCATGGCACTGAGGTCCTTGTTCTTTCTTGTTTGTTTTGTTTGTTTTTTCAAGACTGTGTAGCCCTGGCTGTCCTGGAACTCGCTCTGTAGACAAGGCTGTCCTTGAACTCACAGAGATCTGCCTGCCTCTACCTCCCTAGTGCTGGGATTAAAGGAGTGCACCACCACCTCCACCCAACTCCTGTCTCTGTTCTTAGAGGGGTAGGTTTTGATGTTTCAGTATCAAGGCTAATACTCTGTTTTTGTAGGTAGCTGTTAACAGGTTAAGGAGGTTTCTGTCTATCCCAAATTTGTTCAGACTTTTATATTTATATATGCTAGTGATGGAACCCAGAGACACAGCAATACTAAGGAAATGCACTCACTAGGCTACAACTCATTGCAAGATTTTTAAAATTACATTATTATTTATTTGTGTGTGGAGGTCAGAGAGAAGCTACTAGGAGTCTTTCTACCATGTAAGTCCTGGGACATTGAAATCAACTGAACATCTCACTGGGTGTTTGTTTGTTTGTTTGTTTTGGTATAAGTTCACTATGTAGCTCTAGCTGGCCTCAAACTCCAGATCCTTTTGCTCGTTGCTCCCAAAAACTACGCTTGTAAATGTATACCACCGCACCTTGATTCCAGGCACATTTTTTATAATTATTTCTAAATTCATACTTCTATCCCCGATCTTCTTACCAGAGGCTCAGCTCTGCATGTGCAGCTGTCTAGCCCTCTATTCTTTTGTTTAATAAATACTGAATGGGGGCCTACTTTCAGCTGGAAATGACTCCAGAATCTGAGGTCCAGGTGTGAAGTAAACAGACCAGGTGTCTATTCTCAGGACGCTGGCTGCCAGGGGAGAGCTCGCTCAGCACAGAAGTAAACAGATGTTAAATGGTGGTGGCAGCGCCAGTTTGTGGTGGCGCACGCCTTTAATCCCAGCACTTGGCAGACAGAGGCAGGCAGATCTCTGTGACTATGAAGCCAACCTGGTCTACAGAGAAAGGCTAGCCAGGCCTGTGTTGTAAGACCCTGCCTCAAAAACAAAACAAAACAACTGACAACTGTGTCATGTTTATATAAATGTGTCACTGTGAACTACCCAAACTGATATAATGGACATGAATAGGACTAGGACAAGTGCTCATTAGAAAAGGGGTCTCTTTACCTGGCAGTGGTGGCACATGCCTTTAATCCCCTCATTAGGGAGGCAGAGGCAGGCAGATCTCTGTGAGTTAGAGGCCAGCCTGGCCTACAGAGTGAGTTCCAGGACAGCCAGAGCTACACAGAGAAACCCTGTCTCGAAACCCACCCCCCAAAGAAAAAGAAAAGGGGGGTCTCTTCTGGATAAAGTAATCAAGGGAGCCGGGCGTTGGTGGCGCACGCCTTTAATCCCAGCACTCGGGAGGCAGAGCCAGGCGGATCTCTGTGAGTTCGAGGCCAGCCTGGGCTACCAAGTGAGCTCCAGGAAAGGCGCAAAGCTACACAGAGAAACCCTGTCTCCAAAAACCAAAAAAAAAAAAAAAAAAAGTAATCAAGGGAGGGCACTTTGGGGACATTCTACCTAAGCTGAGATTATAAACAAGAAGTGGCATTTGAGGTGTTTAGTGAAGAACATTCCAAGAACAGGAAATAGCCACTGTGAAGATGCTGAGGCATTCCAGAGCTCAGTTTATCCAGACTGAAAAGGAGGCTAGCAGAGTAGGCAACTCCACTGGTGCCTGATGAGCAAGGGGCTCTGAGCTGCGGGTGCAAGCAGGGACCAACCAGTTCACCATGAAGCAGGAAGCTCTGAGGGGGAGGTGTTCTGAGATTTTATATATATATTATAAATTATGTATTACTATTATCATCATTATTTTGTCTTTTTTTTTTTTTCCAGACAAATTCTGATGGTGTAGCTCTGACTGGCCAGGAACTCACTGTGTAGACCAGAATGGTCTCGAACTCACAGAGCCATTGCTGCCTCTGCCTCTTGAGTGCTGGGATTAAAGGTGCACACCACCACACCCCAAAGAAAAGAAAGAAAATGAAGCCGAAGCTGTGAAGCAATCAGGCATTCAGAGATCTGACAGATGCGAAGGAGCCATCTGTGGTGGCGGAGAAAGATCCCTAAGAGAGAAGAAAGCCCAGTGTCTAGTAGATGTCACACAAGTCAGGATAGGAAAATGCTCCCAGGAGGAAAGAAGGGTGAACTGCACATGCCACTGAGAGGTGGAGAAAAATGAGCTTTGAAAGTGTGCACTGAGTTAGAAACTGGGAAGTTACCGTTATTTACCATAAGAGAAGAGTTTGAATAACCCCAAGCTTCTAAAAGGTTGAGCAGAGTGGGTTAGGCTGAAGGCCAGACAAGGATGTGGAGATCTCAATGCCGACTGCTTATGTGAGGCTGTGTCATGAACTGAAAATGCAAACCGTAGAACCTAGTGGAAGTTTTGAGGGTATCTTTTTATAAGTAATGCTCTTCACATGACTACTCAGGAGCAGTCATGGTTGACAGGTTCATTCAAGGTTAAAGGTCAGCCAGACAAGGGGGTGGGGCAGACAAGCAAATTTGTGGTGTCTATGTTGGATATAGTGATGATAGTAGTGAGCTAAGCTAGGAAGAGAAGAAAGCAAAAGAGGAGGGAGCCAGTGGACAGTGCAAAAGTGGTGTAGATAATAGGGAGTTGACGTAGGAGAACTGTGGGTGGACACAAGTGAGCTGGAAGGGTAGGAAATGGTGGTTAGAGCAGGTGACTTGAAACCAAGAATTAGGGTGTGGTGTGGTTATGGCTAATGAGACTGTCTTTGTGGGAAAGCTGGTTGGTGGCATGAGGAAGAGAGGAGGTCAGGCAGATGTTAGACAGGATTCTGAATGGGCCATCACCATGGGTGATTAAGTCCCCTGAAGGACCAGGACTGAAGTAGAATAAAGAAAAGTGCTGTGAACCAAGAGCTAACGTCACTGAAGACTGTGTTTTCATTCTAGCAACAAAGACAGAGTAACACCGGCTGGGGATTCGGCTCAGTTGCTAGGGTGCTTGCCTAGCACACACAAAGCCCTAGCACCTCATACAACTGCACATGGAGGCCACCACTCAGGAAATCAGAGTTCAAGCTCATCCTTGGCTACATAGGAGTTCAAGGCCAGCAGGGGCAACATTGGGTATAGCTGAATGACATTAACCTCAAAAGAGCTAGAGTTAGGGGAAGGAGGAGGAAAAAAGGTCAAGAGATGAGGGTGTTGATGGAGAACAAGGAAAATATTTAACGTGCTGGTGCTGAGATCCATAGACTATGAAAGAAAGACAGCCTTCTGTAGCAGGAATCTTAAAAGTTCTTATTAATGAAATCAAACCTGAGACCAGTTATTGGGGTGAACACTGGGAGATCAGAGAGACAGAACAAGCCACAGCTAACTTCACCTGGCCAGCTTCTCAGCTGATCTTGTTTCCTCAGACTGGAAGCCTCTGTGTCCTCATATCCGAATGGCTCTCAGCTGAACTGTGCTGCTCAAAACCTAAAAGCTTAACCAGCCAAATGCTTCTAGTTTCTGGTCCTCACGCCTTATATACCTTTCTGCTTTCTACTAACACTCCTTGGGATTAAAGGCTTGCTTTCTGGGATTAAAGACATGTGTCACCTTGCCTGGCTGTTTCCAATGTGGCCTTGAACTCACAGAGATCCAGAGAGATTTCTACCTCTGGAGTGCTAGGATTAAAGTTGTGAGTGCCACCATTTTCTAGCCTTTGTATCTAGTGGCTGTTCTGTCTCTGACCCCAGATAAGTTTATTAGGGTGCACAATATTTTGGGGAACACAATACCACCACAGCCTTCCCCTGGGAGGGCTGAGAAAACTGTTTTCAGAAGACACCCAGATTCAGGTGAGGCCAGGTGGAGAGAGGTACGTGAACCTCTCAAACTGCCCTGATCAAAACTATCTCTGCCAGTGGTGGAGGCACACACTTTCAATCCCAGCACTTGGAAGGCAGAGGCAGGCGGAGCTCTGTGAGTTTGAGACCAGTCTGGTCTACAGAGTGAGTTCCAAGACAGCCAAGGCTGTTACACAGTGAAACCCTGTCTCAAAAAACACACTAAATAAATAAATATAACAGGATAATCTCCCAAGTTCACTATAGACTTATGGTAAATTCAGATTTGTGGACCTGATAGAGGGCAATACAGACAGGGTGTTCCTGAAGCCAGAGTAAAACCTCTCCCCTTGTTAATTTTAATAGTGTTTTTAAATTCAAAGGTAAAATATATGCAGGTGAACCATCACACCTGTAATCAGGAGCCCAAGGAAGGAAGAGTGTCATGAATTCAAGCCAAGGCCATCAGGTCTGTATTATGCCTAGGCTACAGAGAGTGAGACCCTAATCACAAAATTATTTTTTTTTTCCAAGACAGGGTTTCTCTGTGTAGCCTTGGCTGTCCTGGAACTCACTCTATAGGCTAGCCTGGCCTCGAACTCAAGAGATCCACCTGCCTCTGCCTCCCAAGTGCTGGGATTAAAGGCGTGTGCCACCGCCACCTGGCTTCACTCATACTCTTAAAATAAATTTAAAAAAAAATACAAACAAAGATGTGCGCCGCCCGGCCCAGCTACATTTTTTAAATTAAAAAAGGAAAGGAGAAAGCAAACACAGCTTCCCCCTCTCTCTGCTTCCTGACTGTGGATGAGATGTACCAACCAACCTCAATCTAAGCTGTCACTTTCCCACCATGGTAGACTGACTCCTCAAACTGTGAGCCAAATCAAACCCTTAAGTTGCTTTTTTCAGGTATTTGGTCACAGCTACAAAAATAACAATTAAATTGGGCTGTATAACAGGTTCCAAGCCAGGCTACCCTTGGCTACATAGTGAGACCCTGTCTCAAGTAAATAAAATTAAGGATGAAAAAAAAATTAGTGAATTAGTTTTTAAATCTTAATTTTTATTAAAGTGTGTGTGTGTGTGTGTGTGTGTGCACGTGGGTATGTGTACATGGTACAGGAGTGAAGGTACCTACAAAGGCCAGAGGCATAGTGTCCCCTAGAGCTGGAGTTACAGGTAGTTGTGAGCCACATAATTGAGAATTGAAATCAGGTCTTCTGTAAGAGCAGGAAGTACTCTTAACCGCTGAGCCCTATCTCCAGTCCCCATAATCTTAAAGGAAAAGACAAGTGACTGAATCCAGCAGTATGCAAAAAAGAATGTATGGTGTCCAAACTGGATATGTCCAGGAATCTTAAGATGAGTTTATCATTAGAGAATCAAGTTCTGCATTAATAGATTGAGGCCAGTATGATTTCTAGACCACAGGGAACCTAGTAGGCTTTCTCCACCATGGTGAAGAGTGGATTCTAGCCTAGTTGCAGTATGAAGTCATGTAGAGTCATATGTCTCTTCTCTCTTTGAGTAAGTTTGACTATGAAGGAGAGAGATTGAATTGGGCATTAGCACAGGTCTGAGCAAACCTATTCTTTCCTTTTTTGTCTTGTTCTTCCTCTTCTTCCTCCTCCTCTTTTTCAAGATGGGGAGTATCACTGTAAGTTGCCCATGCTAGCCTTGAACTCTCCATATTTCTGCCTCAGCCTCCCAGTGACTGGGACTACTTGTCTATGGCACCATGCCTGGATCCTTTTAGGGTCATGGTAAAGTAACGTGTACACAGATGCCTGTAGTCACCCTAAATGGTCGTTAGCAGCTTTGTCCCTTGGGACCCTGTTTCTGACATCTAATCACATTTTTACTTGTTTCAGTTTTAGGTTTTGGGTTTTGTTTTTGTAGGGTTTTGTTTTGTTTTATCCCAGGTGCCCCTCATCTCTAACGTCTGGTCACCTCACTCATCCTTAGCAAAAAAGGAGTTGCTGATAATTTTATTTAAGTTGATACTAGAGTGTGGCATGACTCTGTGTGTGTGTGTGTGTGTGTGTGTGTGTGTGTACTGGTGCTCTCATCTATATGGGCTCATGTAGAGTACAGGATGGATGTTAGATGCCTTCCTCAATTGCTCTCCCCCCTGGTTTTGAGACAGGGTCTCACTGAACCTGGAGCTTGCTATTTGCCTAGGCTGACTGGTCAGCAAGCTCTGGTTTGCCACCCTAGTCCCTAAAGCTGGGGTTACAGGTGCATAGCCTCAAGCTTCCCTTTTATGGGGTGCTAGGGATCTGAACCTGTGTTCTCCTGTCTGCACAGCAAACAATTTATTCAATGAACCATCTCCTCAGGCCCCTTTCTTCCTTTTATTTTTTGAGACAGAGTTTCATGTAGACAAGGCTGACTTTGAATTCCTGATCCTTTTGTGTCTACTTCCTGAGTGCTGAGATTACATTACAGACAAATGCCAGCTTTTTTTTTTTTTTTTGTTTTTTTTAATGCCTGAGTCTTCCAGGCTGACTCAGAACTCAATATGTAGACCAGGCTGGCTTCAAATTTGACCCATCCTGGCCTCCTGGCCCTACCTCTCAAATGCTGGGACTACAGGTGTGCAGCACCACACCCTGCTCTGCCTGCTTTCTCTTTGAACATGGCCCCTGCCTGTGCACACTCACACAAACACATTAAGGAGAGAAACTCATCATCTGTTCACTCTAAAAAAGCTTGAGCCTTAGTGGCTCAAGTCCTGAGAGCAGTGGCCGTGGAAGCTACTCTTTCTAAATAACAGATCATGTTTCCTTAGACCTGTTTCCCTCAGGGAGATCAAAGATAGCTCACACATGATGACTGTTAGGTTCTCTGAAGGTTGAAACTTCAGTCATTTCCTTATCCATTCAACACGTGTAGATTTCACATATTCATTCAGCAGGTGTGTGCAAATGAGACAAGGTTGGGAGAAAACAGCAGTCTTGAAACATTCAGGACCTAGCTCCTACTTCGAAATTCAGAGATTAATATTGCTATCAAAGGATATGATAATCAAAGAAAATCAAAGACATTGAACCCAGTGCCTTAGAGGTTCTGAATGAGAATCTGCACCTCTGCTCTTCAACAGGACTCACCTTGAAGGGTGATGTCCCCCAGCACAGCACCATAGTCTTGAAAGTATATGTGGAATTGCACACAAGAGTAAACCCATCCCCCCATCTCCCTTTGACAAAGTCTCTTCAAAACACTCAGGGTACCCCTATTATAGCTGCACCTGCTTTCTCATTAGCTGATATGGAAATATGTCTGATATTGTAACCCTGTTGTCCAAAGAAGAACAGCAGTCAGATGTGGTGTCATAGCTATAATTCCAGGCTGAGGAGAGGTTTGCTGAGAGTTTGAAGCTATCCTGGTCTACATAGTGAGTACTAGGCCAGCCAGAGACAGAAGGAGACCCTTTCTCAAACAAACAAACAAAATACTACACAAAACCAGGTACAGTAGCTCGTGCTTGTAATCCCAGCACTCAGAGGCTGAAGCAGGACTGCCATGATATTGAAGCCAGCCTGGGCTACATTTGTAAGTTCTAAGCCGGTTTGAAATACAGAGTGAGACTCTGTCAATCCCCACCATCACCCCCCACACCCTCCCAGTAATGTTTTTAAAGGAGCTGCCGGTGTGCTTGCAAAGAACTTTCTCTGGCTGGAGTAGATGCTGCCAGCAAGGTGGGCCACCATCAAAGGGGCATAAACATGTCCTTCTAGTCCTCAGATGTTCTCTGTGCTTGCTGCTTACCCTGGCTCATTGTACTTCAGGTGGGAAGATTGTCCATTCCTCCACCAGTGTGCCTGGCACTGCCTTCCAAAGAAGCTTCTTGCACTCCTCCTCAGGTCTGCATCTTCAGGTCTCTGTGGGTGACAACCCACAGTAAAGTAGGGATGCAGTGGGAAGCATCAACGAAGGCCTCTGCCAGTCCTCATTCCATCCCAAGCAGTCTTCTCTCCCCAGATCAAGAATTTGGATATTGGGGATTTAGCTCAGTGGTAGTGCACTGGGTTCGATCCTCAGCTCCAAAAAAAAAAAAAAAAACTATGATGGCTTTTGGGCTGGAGAGATGGCTCAGAGGTTTAGAGCACTGGCTGTTCTTCCACAGGTCATGAGTTCAATTCCCAGCAACCACATGGTGGCTCACAACCACCCATAATGAGATCTGGTGCCCTCTTCTGACCTGCAGGTGTATATGCAGACAGAACACTGTATACATAATAAATAAATAAATAAATAAATCTTTAAAAAAAAATTTGGCTTTGTGGTGGACTCAGGTTTCCCATACTCCTCACCTACCTCTCAGAGGCAAGGAAACTCTTCTTTTAGCCTTCTGTTGCTGTGGTAAGACAGCCTGACAAAATCAACCAGAAGGAGGAAGAGTTTGGCTCACAATTCCAGTCACAGTCCATCGTTGTGGGGAAGTCAAAGCAGCCGGAACATGAAGTGTCCAGTCACATTACATTTACTGTCAAGAGCAGAGAGCAATGTGTTAATACAGGTATGCTTGCACGCTGCTTGCTTTCCCCTCTATTACACAGGCCAGGATCCCCTTCCTCGCCTCTGTTAACATGATCAAGATTATCCCGCTCACAGATGTGCCCACACCCCAGGCCAAACTGACCAAAACAATCCCTCACTGAAACTCTTCCCAGATAATTCTAGATGGAGCCAAGTTGACAAAAATGTCAATCAGATAGGCAGATTTCTGTGAGCTCCAGGACAGCCTTGTCTATATAGTTCTAGGTCAACCATACTTGGTGAGACCCTGTCTCAAACAACAACAACAACAACAACAACAAAAATCACAGAGACCATGCAACAAACTTGAATTTATGCTCTCATTTCTTCTACTTAGTTTAGACTCTTTGAGGCAGAGTCAGAGACTTTTAAATGGGAGTGAGTAGGAGGCCTCGCCTGGCATGATGGGCATGCCATTTTCTACCTGTGGATGTGTGCTGTTTGCTTATGACTTTTTTTGAGAGTTGGTTCAGCTGTGAAGAGCACTGACTGCTCTTGCAGAGGACCATGGTTCAATTCCCAGAACCCATATGGTGGTTCACAACTGTCTGTAACTTCAGTTGCAGGGGAATCCAACATCAGGTACACATGTAATACGAATTCATACAAGCAGGCAAAACACTCATACACATAATTAATAAAATAAATATTTTAAAAATTAAAAATACTTATACGTAAAAAATAAAGAGAACTTATTACTAGGAAAATAAATCATTTGTGTTTCTTTGTATTCTCAGTTTTTGGGGTGTTTGTTTGTTTGTTTGTAACAGGGTCTCTGTAGCTCTGACTATCTTGAAACTCTCTACATAGTCCAGGCTGGACTTGAACTCACAGAAATCCACTTGCCTCCGCCTCCAGAGTGCTGGATTAAAGGTGTGTGTCACCATGCCTGGCTTTGTATTCTTGTTTTTATCTTGAACTGTGGGTTTTATCCTGTTTTGGGGACAATTAGAATGGTGGCTTGTCTTTTATATTTTGTGTGGCTGATTCTCCAAGCTCTTCCTGTGGACTCTCTGTACCTGTGTTACAGAACTCTGGATCAAGAGAAGAGCCAAGTCGTAATGAGAGAGTGGTAAGCAGCCAGTGGTGGGCCATGTTTTCTCCGTCCATCTTCCCTATGAGGTTTAATCTGTGGAGACAGGAGGACATTTTCTGAATCCTAGAGCAAGGCTCTACTGTGTAAGCATGGGTAAGTAGCTTCAGGTTCTGAGTGTCAGTTTCCTTAACTGTAAAGTGGCAATAAGTAACCTTCTCTCCTAGAGCGTGGGTCTTTATTAGGGTGTGACCACCCAGGACAGAAAGTCATTCTATGGCGACACTGCAGGGTAGAAGGCCTCCACTGAGAGCCCAGGCTGGTGGTGGAAGTATATCCAATCAGATAGAACTGTCTGACTCAGAAGGCCGCTGTCGGCGATAGGGGACGCTGTTGAGAGCCGCCTGGGGAAGCAGTGGGGGAACAATGAGAGTGAATGTCCTGAGAGCAGAAACTCCTTTCCAGTGTGAACTGCAGTGGACCTGACAGGAACAAAATGCAAGCTTCCTGCAGAGTATTTGCCCAGCACATCCAGAGCCCTGGGTTTCATCCCAAGCACAGCACTAAATTAATTACTTAATCAGTTTCAATAAATAAACAAAATTTAGATATTGTCGGCCGGGTGATGGTGGCTCACGCCTTTAATCCCAGCACTTGGGAGGCAAAGCCAGGCAGATCTCTGTGAGTTCGAGGCCAGCCTGGACTACAGAGGGAGTTCCAGGAAAGGCGCAAAGCTACACAGAGAAACCCTGTCTCAAAAAAAAAAAAAAAAAAATTTAGATATTGTCCTGGTTACAAGACTTCCAAACCCAGTTCTCCAACACTCCCACCCCGAGTCAGAGACTGTGGGAGCCACCTATGCTTTCAAAACCGGTTAGAATAGATTCTGTTGTTTGGAGCTAAGTTCCCTGACAGTTTCCATAATTGTAGGTAAATACAGTGTCTGGTACTAGAAGTGGGGTCAATCAGACTGTACCTGCAGCCTCTGGCCTTAGAAGAGATAATACATTCCCTTACTGCTTCTGGAATCCTACAGAAGCTTCCAACTCGTTGTGCTTAAACGCATGAGAATCAGTTTCTTTGTACACTTTCAGTGCCTGGATGTACCAAGGATGTGCTTAACACATCACATTTATAGTTGTTATAAGTGACATACAATAAAGCACATATATTTAAAATATAATTTTGTTTTTGTTTTTGTTTTTCGAGACAGGGTTTCTCCGTGTAGCTTTGTGCCTTTCCTGGAACTCACTTTGTAGCCCAGTTAAAATATAATTTTAATGTCATGAATTTTGACATATATACACCCGTGAAAATGTCACCCCAGTTAAGATCATGAATTTCTCCACCATCTCCAAATATTTTTGTGTGTCTCTTTTGTAATCTCTCCCTCTTTCCCTCCATATCAGCACCAGGAAATCACTAATCCTTTCTACATTTTTTTTTTTTTTTTTTTTTTTTTTTTTTTTTTTAGTTCGAGACAGGATTTCTCTGTGTAACAGCCTTGGCTGTCCTGGAACTCACTCTGTAGACCAAGCTGGCCTCACACTCAGAATCTGCCTGCCCCTGTTTCCCAAGTGCTGGGATTAAAGGCATGTGCTACCACTGCCCAGTTCCACATTTTTTTTAATAAAAGAAATAAAATAGAATGTAGGCGTTGGTCTTTCACACAACATAATTAAAAGACTGAAGCATTTTGTTGTTTGAATAGTCTGTCCTTTTAATTGCTCAGTGCTAACTCCAGTGGATGGACATGTTACAGGTTTTAATTCCTTCATCAGTTAGTAGATATTTGGGTTGTTTCTGGTTGGGGGTTATTACTAATTAACTTCCTGTGAGCACTCACATACCATCCTTGTGTTAATGTTTCTATTTCACTTGTATAAAAATACCTACAAAAGAATGGTGAGGCTGTGCAATAAGGAGGTAACTTGAGGAATCAAGAGGGATGGGTACGGTGGCATACACCTATACTCCCAACACTCTGGAGGTAACACGGGGTAGGGGGAGACACCCTGTAAAGACACATAGATGTTTGTAGCGCCCGAGCTACCACCCATTCACCATGTCTGAGCGAGGGGCTGAGGATTAAAAACAGAGACAAGGCAGCAGGTCATTCGTCTCAGTAGAATGCTGAATGCCGGTTATTAAAGGAGGGAGGAAACCTTAAATACAGGCTTACAGCACAGTGGGAGAACCCCGGAGGGCAGAAGTTCGCTACAGATGTTTTACAATCTTGCATCCTAGCTGCTTACATCAAATACAGGATACACAAACAAGGAGCCTCCGGTAAGCTGTTTTAGGAGGAAGGAAACCGGCAGGGAATCAGCATAGGGAGGACACCTGATCAAGGTCAGCAAGCAAGACAGCTACCAAAGGAAGGGGGGTTGGGGGGGGGCGGCAGGGCCCAACAGATGTTTTTAGCCATTCTAATGGTATGACATTCTAATTTAACTTTACATTAATGCCTCTTACTTTTATTAATGTCAAATATATTTTCAAATGCTTCTTTGGTATCTACATATTTTCCTTAAAGCATTTGCTCCATTTTTAGACGGGGCCTCATTCTGAAGCTCATGCTGGCCTAGAACTCATTATCTTGCCTCAGCTTCCTTAGTGCTGTGATTACAGTATGTGCCACCATGCCCAGTGTGATTGTTTGGTATTTATTTAGTGCTTATTAGTGGAACTGTGCAATGTATGGATTCTTTGTGTGTGTTTACAGTGTGTGTGTGTGTGTGTGTGTGTGTGTGTGTGTGTTCACATGTGGGTGCCCATCTCCATACAGGGGTGCATGCACATGTGAGTGTGTGAACTGGGAACCCAGAGCTGGACAGCAGATGTCTTCTTAGTTGCTTTACTCTAATTTTTATGATTGATTTTTTTAATTCACCCTTATTTTATATGTATGAGTACTTGTGTGAATATATGCCGTGTGTGTGGGTGCCTGTGGAGGCTAGAAAAGGGTATCAGACCCTGAAACTGGAGTTACAGGCAGTTGTGAGTAGCCTGACATTGGTGCTGGGGCTGAACATGGATCTCTTGGAAGAGTAGCAAGTGCTCTTAACCACTGAGCCATCTCTCCAGCCCCTGCCCAAGCAATGTTGTTAGGAATTTATGAAAGAATTTATGAAACTTTCCCCACACTGTCATTAATCTTCACTGTTGCTCTCTTTCTAAAAATGTGAATAGGGCCCTAAGATGGCTCAGTGGGGAAGGGTACTGGCTACTAAGCCTGGCAACCTGAGTTTGATCTCTAGGACCCACGTAGAGAATCAATTGTGCAAGGTGTCCTCTGACCTTCACATGTTCACCTTAGCTTATGTGTGCCACAGCACCAAGATACACAAACAAATAGCTGGGCATAGTGGCACAAGCCTTTAATCCCAGCACTTACTTAGGAGGCAGAAACAAGTAGATTTCTGTGAGTTCTAGGCCAGCCAGGTCTACATCGGGAACTTCAGGCCAGCGAAGGCTACATAGTGAGACCCTGTCTCAAAAAGAAACAAAAAGCAAGAAAACCTGACCAAAAAAAAAAAAAAAAAAACCCAAAAAACAAAAAACAAAAAACAAAACCCAAAAAACAAAACAGCTGGGCGGCGGTGGTGCACGCCTTTAATCCCAGCACTCAGGAGGCAGAGCCAGGCAGATCTCTGTGAGTTCGAGGCCCGCCTGGACTACAGAGTGAGATCCAGGACAGGCACCAAAACTACACAGAGAAACTCTGTCTCAAAACAAAAAACAAAACAAAACAAAATTCTAAATAAATAAATGTAATTTAAAAAAAAAAGACTTAATTTTAAAATATGAATAGAATCGTGTGTCCATTACTTCTTTGGTTGCAAACAGCCAGAATCACCCAGCATTTTACCCTACTGCTACCGCAAGCAGAAGCTGTATTGGGTTTCTTGACCCCAGACTAAGGCAGGCACGTCTAACTTGATCCAGGCTCCTGATGTCCCAGGCCTTGGCAGTTCTGGTCTCCTGCTGGCCTTGTTCTTGTGTTGTTGGCTTCTTTCTCAGCCTCAGACAGAGGCTGGATGGTGGCAGCTTTAGGAGTCAAAGCCCACCCAGAAGAACATGTGCTGTATTCCCAGGAGCCCCAGCTTGTTTGGTTCAGTCTTCAGCTTCTGGACAGAATTCTCAAGAAGAATGGAAAACAAGCTCCTCTCTCTGTAGATGTGGCAGAAGGCCACCTCCTAAAGCCTGTCAACTGGCCTCTTGCACAAGAGCCACCTGGGGACACCTGATCACAGGCAGCTCTCTGGGCCAAGCCTCTGTCCCTGCCAATGAGGCCCCAGGGAGGGGAGTGACTTGGTCAGGTAGCCAGGACTCCTCTAGCACAGGAATTCAAGTCTTCTATGGTGTGGGCTAAGGATGTAGCTCAGTTAGTGGAGTGCTTGCTTAGCATGAAATGAAGATGGAATAAAATAAATTAAGTCCTCTGCTTCTAAAACCCAAGAAGGTGAGGGAACGAGGGGGCTGGGAATGAGGTGCTTGCATGCTCTGATTGATGAATATTTTTCCTTGACTGTAGTGGATATCTGTTCTATGACCTTGAAGCACCGCCCCTAGAGATGTGACCTTGAAGTACCTGCCTCTGGGGCGCGCCTCGGAGCTACCCTTAAGACACACATACACTGCTTTCTTCTCTCTTTCGTGGGCCAGGATGCTGGGATGGACTCAGGGGGAAGAACATCATGGGACTGTACCTCAGCCTTCCAGGATCCTACGATAAATCTCCTGTTCTGTAGTGAGCCTTCCTAATAAATTCCTTTACCCTTTTTTTTTTAAAGATTTATTTATTATGTATACAGCATGTATGACTGGAGGCCAGAAGAGGGCACCAGATCTCATTACAGATGGTTGTGAGCCACCATGTGGTTGCTGGGAATTGAACTCAGGACCTCTGGAAGAGCTGCCAGGGCTCTTAACCTCTGAGCCATCTCTCCAGCCCCTCGTGGATATCTCTTAATACTTGACTCCAATATTAAGAGAAAGGCCTAATACTGAGTCTATCAGAAACCTTTGTAAGGAGGCAGCCTCCTGCTGAGGTCAGGCCTCTCTGAGAGTTCACATCGTTGTCTCTTACTTCCCAGTGGGAATCAGGCACCTGGCATCTCAAGACTGCCAGCCACCTGTCTACGTAGACATCGTCTCTTAAAGGAAAGTTGATTCAGAGAAGTTGGTGGGTAGGATCCTGGCTCTAGCGTGGGATGGGAACCACCTTCTTTGAACACACTGTGGTGGAGGGACAGGCGAGCAAGTAAGCTACTGAGCCTAGTAGAGAAGAGAGAGCACCCAAAGTGCAGCCAGAAGGCATAGCCCCCTCTTCGGCACTCCCCACTTCCCAGGAAGTAATGAACACGTGATTCTACTCACATTTGTGTTTTTAAGGACTTATTTTTAGCTCATTTTATGATTATATGTCTAAGTGTAGGTGGGCTTGTGCCCATGAGTACAAGGTGCCTGTGGAGCCTAGAGGCTTTGAATCCCCTGGAGCTGGAGTTGCAGGAGGCTGTAAGCTGCCTGACTTGAGTACTGGGAAGAACTTACTTGGGTCCTCTGGAAGAGCAGTGCATACTCTTAACCACGGAGCCATTTCTCCAGCCCAATATTTACACTTTAAAAAATAATTTTTTTGCTTGTTCGTTTTTTGAGACAAGGTCTCTCTAACACACCCCTGGCTGTCCTGGAACTCACTGTGTATAACAGTTGGCCTCAAACTCATAGAGATCCACCTGCCTCTGCCTCCCAAGTGCTGAGATCAAAGGCATATGCCACCACACCTGACATAAAGTTTTTTAAAATTACATTTATTTATTTATTTATTTATTTATTTATTTATTTATTTATTTATTATTTTGTTGGGGGGGGCGGCGTTTCGAGACAGGTTTCTCTGTGTAGTTTTGGAAGCTGTCCTGGAACTTGCTCTCTACACCAGACTAGCCTCGAATTCACAGAGATCCGCCTGCTTCTGCCTCCCAAGTGCTAGGACTAAAGGCGTGCTTTGGGTTTTATTTTGGTTTTCAATTGTTATTGGTTTTTAGGCAGGGTCTCACCCTATAGCTTTGACTGGCCTGGAACTTTCAAATTCTCAGAGATTTGCCTGCCTTTGCCTTTGAAGAGCTGGAATTGAAATTGTGAGCCATCATAACTTTAATCCCAGCACATGGGAGGCAGAGGCAGGCAGATCTCTTGAGTTTGAGGCTAGCCTAAACTACAGAGCAAGTTCTGGGACAGGTAGTACTACACAGAGAAACTATGTCTCAAGAAAAAAAAAAGTGTGGGTCATCATACCAGACCGTTTGTTTATTTGCTTTGGGAGGAGGTATGCATAAACTAAGGAGAACATGTAGAGGGTCAGAGGACAGCCAGTACCCCCACCCAGGCACCCCAACCCTGCTCCCTAAAGGTTTCCATTCTTTCCCTGGGCCACCCAAGGGCTCCAGTGGACAGAAGCAGGGGAAGACTGGGGAACTGACACCTGCATGAGCTGAATCCTGGTTCTTCCAGTCTAGGCAAATACAACTTAACCCACAGTCATCTGTTCAGAGCCAGAGAAGTGATCCTATCCTCCAGGTGACAGATAACCCACATTACACCCTGATTTCAATTATGACATTTTCTTTTTTTGCCCCCTCCCCCATGCCATCAACTAAAAGTGCTCACTTGGTTGGTTAGCTGAAGGTTTAGAGAGGGCATTCTCCTCCTTCCAAACTCCTGTTGTATAGATGGAAAACAGCAGGGGCAGGGCTGAACAGCTGCTTGATACATTCATTAATCTCATGGAGCCCTGTGATGGGAAATTCATTTGTTTAATTATTTATATAATACATAAATTATAAATGGATTGATATATATGAAATACATATACATGCAAAAAAAATTAAAAGCACCAAAAAGTCAGGCATGCTGGTAAATTCTTTTAATCCCAGCACTGGGTGCTAGGGATTTGAACTTAGGTCCTCACGCTTGCCTGACAGGCACTGTACTAACTGTGCCCTCTCCCTAGCCCCTCCTCATTCTTTTTAATAAAACATAATATTTAATTGGGCTGGGAGCACAACCCAGTGGTAGGACATTTGCTTAACATGCTCGAAGCCCTGGGTATAATCCCCAGAACTGCAAAACAAAAATGAAATAAATGAAAACCATTTCATCGGATGGTTGTAGCTTAAACTTAGCCTCCCTTAGGTTCTAAACTTTAGCTATGAAAACAAGGCTGCAGAGAATACCCAGATGCACCTTATTCATTCGCCTCCCTCAGTACCTACGTGCAGAGACAGAGTCTGTATTTATTTAATAACCACAGAGCCTGCACCAATGACACTTTTCTCTCTAACACTGTGAGGCAGGGTCGGTTTCAGGGACCCACTTGGGTCCTTTTTCTTATTTGTTGTGCCCCTTGATGACAGGTGAAAAAGGACGTCTCTTTTAGTTTTGATTCACTTTTTTAAATTTTGTTTTGCTTCCTTTTTGCTTGTTTGTTTTGTTTTTCGAGACATGGTTTCTCTCTGTAGCCCTGGCTGTCCTGGAATTCATGCTGTAGATCAATCAGGCTGGTCTTCAGCTCACAGACATCTGCCTGCCTCTGCCTCCCGAATGCTCAGATTAAAGGCATGAGCCACCCCCTGCCTGGTTGGATTCACATTTTTTTATATAGACACTCAGAGGTCTGTTTGTAACTGGATAAAGTCTGGCTGTTACCCCAGGCTGAGTCACAGGGTCCCCTAATTTGGGAGCCCTGACTCTCAGCTCTCACCCACTCATGGAGTGAGTAACAGTTTCTCCTAAGTGACTGGAAGAGTCTTGTCTTACTCAGGTGTCCTGGTTTGTCCTGCTTTTCTGCTGCTCTGAGCTGAGACTAAGCTTCAGATGCAAAGTGGGAGGATCCGCAGCTGGGGAGTGGCAAGATGAGATCTGCTTTTATTGGAAGTAGAACTGGATAAATGGGGGTGGGGGGTGGGTGCAGGGTACATCAGAAATGGCCCCCATGGCTGAATGGGTAAGCTAGAAGACAGGCAGACTAGTGAGTGGCCCCAGGACAAAGGGAGAGGTTAGAAGGGAAGATGGGAATTGAGTTGGAACCTGCCTTCTGGGTGGACCAAAGAGAAGTGTTTTTTAGACTAATAATCTCTCAGAAACCATTGGATTAGAGTGATCACATGTCTAAAGGAGGGTTGTAAATACTGCTAGTCTGGCCACATCAGGTTAAACCACCTTTGGGGTGTGTCCTGTCCCTGGCTTTCTACAATTACGCAACCTGGCTCCTTAGAAGGTTAACCCACAGCTAGCTCTCTCCTGACTTACCACCTTGGTCCCTTTCTATATCCTGATGTCCTTCTGAGCAGGGTAGGTCGCATAGAGAGTGGCTATTGGCCTGGTGGGCACAGATCCTTGGGAACTGGAAGGCCAGGCCTGAGCCTTTGCCCTTAAGACTGCCTAGTTCTAGATCCCATGTTTTTTCTACCGCCTTGTCTTTCCCAGAGTTCTCAGTCTCAAAATTTCTTTTCTCCCCCCCTCCCTCCCCAAGTGACAGCAAAAACACCCATTGTGGGGCTGAGGAACTAGCATAAGAACTTGAGTACAATCCCTAGCACCAGGTACAATGATCCTGTTTTAAGAAAGTAAGATAGAAAGCAACAAATGAAGATGCTTAGAAATTGACCTCTGGGGACTGGAGAGATGGCCTCGGGGTTAAGAGCACTGGTTGCTCTTCCAAAGGACCTGGGGTTCAATTCCCAGCACCCACATGGCAGCTCACAACTGTCTGTAACTCCAGTTCCAGGGGATCCAACACCCTCACACAGACATACATGCAGGCAAAACACTAATGGTCATAAAATAAAAATAAATAAATAAATAAATAAATAAATAAACAAATAAACAAACAAACAAACAAATAAATAAATAAATAAACAAATAAATAAATAAATAAATAAATAAGAAAAAGAAGGTGGCCTCTGGCTTCCACACACCCTCTCATACTGGGGCAAACCCTTATGAGTGCCCAAACACAAAAAGCAATCGTCGTAGCCAGTCGTGGTGGCACACACCTTTGATCCCAGCATTCTGGAGGCAGTGGTGGGCAGATCTCTGTCAGATCGGGTAGATCTCTGCAAGCCAGCCTGATCTGTGTAGTGAGTTCCAGACCAGCCAGGGCTACAGAGTGAGATTCTGTCTCCCCTTCCTCCCACACAAAAAGCACTGATAGCTTGACTGGAGGGAGGGTGTGGCTGGATGAAAGTGCCTGACTGGCACACATAAGGACCCAGGTTTGCCCCAGAACCTTTTGGTTAATACAATTTTTGTGCTACCCATTTGTGATATATTTATGCTAATTTAGTTGTTGGGGTTGAGGGTACCATCAATGACAGAGCACATGCGTAGCACACATGAAGTCCCGGAGTCAACATTACTTGAAAAAAAGTTGTTAATTGCAAAATTCAAGTTTAACTATTCATAATGCATTATTTTCTTTCCTTTTTTCTCTCTCTCCTTCGGTCCCTCCTTCCCTCCCTTCCTTCCCTTTGTTCCTCTCTTCTCTTTCCCTTTCTTCTTTCCTGCACTTACTGGTGATGCTCTTGCCTCAGGCTCTGGTTCTTTACAGCATTAAGGGCTTTTTACCTACATTAGTTCCGGGCTTGGTGCTCTCTCCCCTCTTCCAGACTAGGAAAACAGAGTAGCCTAGAAGCAAGTGATTTCCGAGGTCAGACCCTCCATGCGAGACGCAGCGAAGAATCTGGGCCTTAGCCAGTCTCTTTGAGTTCCCTCTCTGCACACCCGGACTGCTAGGAGAGCCCTCAACCAGCTTTCAAATGGGGTGGGGTGGGGCTGAGAGCAGTGGCCCCCAGTGCAGAATGGACAGGATTTGATACTAGAATAGTCAAAACAATTTTGCAACCAAGTGCCTCTTAGTAATAACAATACCAATCTCAGTCATTTGCATAACTTCACACTTGACAAAAGGTGTCCCTGGCAGTTAATTAGAATGATAAAGAAAGCAGATGGGCGCACCAGAAGCCTGAAGCACCCCTCAGCTGGACCTGGGAAGTTTCCGGGGCTTTCCCTGGTCGCGAGTGGGTATTGGGCAGACTCTGCCTGGGCCAACTTCCAAGAACCTATAGGGGGCGAGCTCGACTGACTGGCTGGGCGCCGGATCTGCGCGGAGCGCAGAGTCGTTCCAGCTCCTCCTGGAATGTACCCCAGTGGGTCAGCAGGTGTGACTGGTTTCCAGTCCACCCATTTGCTGTGGGACGGAATTCCCAGTCAGCCAGTTCCTGAAAGGTGGGGGAATCAGACCTTGGTGAAAGGGAAACGGGAGCCGGGGCCCTTAAGATGGGTTAGGGACAGCTGGAGGGGCGGGGCTCGGGATACCTGCCAGGGGCCAAGACGTTGGAGACAATGCGATCAAAATGAATCATTTTCATCAGATGTTTGATTTCGAGCCGTCACCTCAGGTTCTCATCTCAGTCAGCAAAAGCAGCCCCTCAGTATGTGGGTTGAGAGTTTTCCTTCCCCTTTCGTTGCGTGGGGCAGGGGCGTGTCGGGAGCCGAGTGGTCTTTGTGCCTTCAGAGTTTAAGAAGTGCCAGCCACGAAGCCGTTAAGGAACATTAGGGAATCTTGTAGAAAAGTTAAAGTAGCAAAACACCAGTGGTGAGGAGATGAGTATTCTGCCACCGTCCCCTGCCGCTCTCCACCCTGCTTCCCTTAACAGCAGAGTCTCGGGGGCTTGGGGTTGTATCTCTAGTCCGAGTGTGCTTGGCTCCCGTGCATGACACCATAGGTTCAGTCCTCTGTCCTGGGGGGGTATAATCATAATTAGTTTTGACTGGTGAAATGGCTCACCGGATAATGGCACTTGCTGCCAAACCTGACCACTTGAGTTCCATCCCCGGGACTCGCATCACCGGTGAAATGCTGGAACTGACGACCGCAAATTGTCCTTTGACCTCCATGCACCATGGTAGGTGTAAGCCCCACTTCAAACACACAAAAATAAATAAATAAAATTTATTTATTATTATTTTAAACAAACAAATAAAAACTAAAAGCTGGAGTTTTGCTAAATAGCACAGGTTGGCCTAAAACACACAATCCATCAGCCTTCCCACCCTGAGTGCTGGGATTAAGGTGTGTGTCACAAGGCCAGGCTTACAATTAGATTTTGGTTACATCTTGGGTTTTTAATTTTGTTTTATTTTTAAAATAATTTTTCTTGGAGCTGGAGAGACGGCTTAGCATTTAAGAGCTCTAGCTGCTCTTCTAGGGAACCAGGGTTCAATACCCTCACCCACATGGCAGTTCACAAGCATCAATTACTCCAGTTCTAGGGGATCAGAAGCCCTCTTTGACCTTCTTGGGGACTAGGTATGCAAGGGGCACATGGACATACATGCAGGCAACAAAATAAAACAAAAAAACACATACATGGGGTGCATGGATGTACATTGTTGTTGGTAGTTAACTCTTATGCTCTTTTGGGGGGACCTGCCACCCAGCTCCCAAATAAATCACACACAGAGACTTATTCTTAATTATACATGCCTGCCTTGGCTTGGCTTGTTTCTTGCCAGCTTTTCTTTCTTTCTTCTTTTTTTGTTTTGTTTTGTTTTGTTTTTCGAGACAGAGTTTTTCTGTAGCTTTGTGCCTTTCCTGGAACTCACTCTGTAGCCCAGGCTGGCCTTGAACTCACAGAGATCCGCCTGGCTCTGCCTCCCAAGTGTTGGGACCACTGCCCAGCCTTCCCAGCTTTTCTTAACTTTAATGATTCCATCTATCTTTTGCCTCTAGGCTTTTACTTTTCTCTTGCTTCTGTATATCTTACTTTCACTCTTACTATGTGTATGACTGTGTGGCTGTGTGGCTGGCTCCTGGAGTCCTCCTCTCCTTGTTCTTTTGCTCTTTCTTTTTCTTCTTCTTCTTTTTTTGTTTTTTGAGACAGGGTTTCTCTGTGTAATTTTGCGCCTTTCCTGGAACTCACTTTGTAGACCAGGCTGGCCTCAAACTCACAGAGACCCGCATGCCTCTGCCTCTCGAGCTCTTTCTTCTTTTCCTCCCAGATTTCTCCCCCTATTTGTTCTTTCTGCCTGCTAGGCCCACCTATCCTTTCTCCTGCCTGGCTATACGCTGTTCAGCTCTTTATTAGACCATCAGGTGTTTTAGACAGGCACAGGAACACAGCTTCACAGAGTTAAACAAATGCAACACAGAGAGGGACAAAGGCATCCAATGACCCCCCCCTCAAGTCTATCTTTGGGGTCCTGAGATGAAATTAAAGTTTACTTATTATAGATTTTACTTATTTTTCATTTTATGTCTTTCATGAGTGTTTTGCCTGCATGTATGTTTGTGTACTACATGTGTGCCTGGTGCCTGCAGAGGCCAGAAGAGGCATGAGATCCCTTGGAACTGGAGTTACAGATGGTTGTAGCCAATATGTGGGTATTGGGAATGGAACCTGAGTCCTCTGCAAGGCAAAAGTGCTCTTAACCATGAACCATTTCTCTAGCCCCAAGTTTAAGGAGAGAGCCAAGGATATGCTCCATCCACTACTCAACCATTATTGTCCAGGCTTCAGTTACACCCTGTAAGGAAGGAAGTCTGACAAGCTGTTAGAACCACGGGAAATCTCTTACCCAGAGACAAGCCCTCTAAGTGCTATAGATGGTACCTTCTCTTCTCAGCGTGAGATTCCTGGAGAAATTCCCCTTTTATTTATTTATTTTATTTTATTTTTGTTTTTTTTTTTTTTTTGAGACAGGGTTTCTCTGTGTAACCCTAGCTATCCTAGAACTTGCTCTGTAGAGGCTGGCCTCGAACTTACAGAGATCCACCTGCCTTTACCCTCCAAGTGCTGGGAGGTGAAATTCCCGTTTCTTTGGGGTCCATTATTTCAATATTTTGATAGAGTGAAAGACACAAGTGTCTCTTTAGAATATCTTTATTTCTGTCAGACCCATTACAATTCCATATCCCACACATTAATGTCACCCCACATCCTAGTTAGGGTTACTATTGCTGTGATAAACCAAAATCACTTGATCAAGAAACAACTTGAAGAGGAAAGGGTTCATTTGGCTTACACGGAGGGGTGCTGTTTATTGGCTTGCTCAGTCTCTCAGTCTCTCAGTCTCCTCTCTCTCTCTCTCTCTCTCTCTCTCTCTCTCTCTCTCTCTCTCTCACACACACACACACACACACACACACACACACGAGAGAGAGAGAGAGAGAGAGAGAGAGAGAGAGAGAGGTGGTTTCTCTGTGTAGCTGTGGCTGTCCTGGAACTCACTAGAACTCAGAGATCTGCCTGCCTCTGCCTTCCAAGTGCTGGGATTAAAGGCATGTGCCATCACAACCAGCTCTCAGCCTGCTTTCTTATGGAACCCAGAATCACTAGCCCAGAGATGGGCATTACCCACAGTGGTCTGGGCCCTCCCCACATCAACCACTAAGAAAATGTACTACAGGCTTGCCTACAGCCCCATCTTGTGGAGGTATTTTCCTCACTGAGGTCCCTCCTTTCAGATGACTTTGGCTTTTGTCACATTGACATGAACTAGCCAGGACCACCTTACCCTTATTCTGAGTCTGCTGTACCCTCATTAACTTTCAAGAGGTACATTACTATTTTTTTAACGTATTTATTTTTATTTTATGTGTATGAGTGTTGGCCTGCGTGCATATATAGGCATTACATGAATGCAGTGTCTGAAGAGGCCAGAAGAGAACATCAGATCCCCCGGAGCTGGAGTTACAGACAGTTTTGAGCAGTCATCTGGGTGCTGGGAACCAAATCTAGGTCCTCTGCAAGAACAGTAAGTGATCTCCCCTGCTGAGCCATCTCACCAATGTCCAGTGATTGCTTTTTGAGCTCTTGATTTGGGTTCTCTCTTTCTCCCCCAGCTCTTCCTTCTGGTTCAGTCCCATCTCATTTCAACTCAATCTGTTCCACTGTACTCACAGCAGCAGGCAATAACGGAACAGAGTACTTGGCCCAAGATGTTCCCAACAAGCCCATGCCCCCGTCACCTTTGTGGGGCGAATGTATCCTTTCCTTACTTTTTCGTGTTCCCCAGTTCTTGTGCTAGGTTGTATTGTGACCTGTTTAGGTGTGGGGAGTAAGGGAGGGAGGGTTGAGCCCAGGTTAGCTCTTCACAAGGCCCCAGCTCACCTTGCCCTCATCCTGTCCTTGAAGATTTACTACAGCCAGAGATACTGAATTCCTTTTCTGCCAGGTTTGTGGGGTGGGGGTGGGGGCTTCCTTGTGATGATCTCTTGGGGTATGCTGAAGCCATTCACTCAACCCTATTTGCTTTCCTCGAGGCCTCAGTTTACCCTTTCCTTGGACCTGCTTATCTTGCTCCCTCTGCTCCAGGTCTAGTTCCTGAATATTTAAGCTTCCTTCAAATACTCATGTTCTCTCTTGGAATTTATGTTTCATTTATTGATTTATTTATTGTGTGTATGTGTGCATGTTCACTGTACTCTTGTAGAAGTCAGAGGACAATTTTCAGGAATGCTCAAAAAGAGTGTTAGGATTACAGATGCCCGTACTCTCATTAGGCACTTTATGTAGGCTCTGGGACTGAACTTGTCTCTAGGCTTGCACCTTTTACCTGCTGAGCTGCAGCCCTGGCCCAACTGTACTGCTTTATAGTTCAAGTTTCCTGGAGGCCTTTCAGTTTTACTGCTGGTTCTGTGACTTCACGTGCTAGGCTAGTGCCTTGCCACTGGGCTGTCCCAGGTCCATCCCTCTTATACAGTGGTCACTACCGCAGCTGTAGCTACACAGATGTTCTTCCTCTTTGCCTCTGCAGGTCTGCAGACATCCTCCTCCCCAACACACCCTCTGCAGGGAAGGGACTGTGGTGCTGGCGACTGACTACTGAAGTCCCAAAAGGCTAGAGGCTGCTTGTAGGATTCTGTACTCACAAATAGCAAGGAGAGGTAGCCCGTGGTGGCTTTTAGGGTAGAGGGGCCACTCCCCTATTCTGTTGAAGATGAGGTAGACATTTGTCTTTGCCTAGTCCTGTTTTCAATTTGCAGTTACTTGAATAATTATTTTGTCTTTTTTTTTTTTTTCCAGAGCTGAGGACCGAACCCAGGGCCTTGCGCTTGCTAGGCAAGCGCTCTACCACTGAGCTAAATCCCCAACCCCATACTTGAATAATTAAAAGAAAACTTTTTGTTGCCCAGTGTGATGGTCCATGTCCTTAATCCCAGTACTCAGAAGCAGGTGGAGCTCTGCAAATTTGAAGTCAACCTTGTTTATGCAGTGAGCTCTAGGCCAGTCAGAGCTAGTAAGACCCTGTCTTTAAAGAGGAAAGGAGCCAGGCGGTGGTGGCGCACACCTTTAATCCCAGCACTCTGGAGGCAGAGCCAGGCAGATCTCTGTGAGTTTGAGGCCAGCCTGGTCTACAGAGCGAGTTCCAGGACAGGCACCAAAACTACACAGAGAAACCCTGTCTCAAAAAACCAAAAAGAAAAGAAAAGAAAGAAAGGAGATCCTTTTGTAGCTGAGCATGGTGGTACAATGCCTGCTACACAGTACTCAAGAGGCAGAGGCAAGGGGATACCAAGTTCTAGGCCAACCTGGGCTATGTAGGAAAACCTTTACGAGAGGGAGAGAGAGAGACAGCAAGCTAGACCTGAGTAGGGAAAGAATGCATACAGCAGTTTTATTTAATGGCTTCAAACTGGAACTAGGAGAATAAATAAACTATATTTGCTATGTGTTAATCAACTGGGTGAGAAAATGAAATAAAAGGAGGAGCACACGACTACTCTTAAAGTATGGAGAAGATTTTTCTTGTAGAGATAAGGGAGAAAGCAGGCTGAAGGAAGAGTCCACTGAACATGGCCGGCTGACTAAACCAGACCATGAGAGGAGAGAGGGGGAGGAGAGAAAGAGAGGAGCCAAAATGGCTGCCTTATAAAGGATCAGGCTGGGGGAAGGGAAGCAGAAGCCCAGCTTCCGGGAGGGAGAGGGTTAGGGAAGTAGGGTAGGGGGCCAGGTGAGGAGTGCTGGGAGGAGCCAAAGGTGATGAGTGTCACAGAGAGAGTGAGCCAGTGTCACTTTGGCATGTTAATAGGCACCTCCGCCTTTTGTCCCGGGTTTCTGAGACCTAACACATTTAATTAAAATTAAATTACATTTACTTATTTATATATTTATATGCACACTCAAGCATGTGTGTGGAAGTCAGAGGACGACTTGAGAAAGTCCTCTACCATGTGGGTCTCAGGTCATCAGACTTGGTGGCAAATGCCTTTATCCATTGTTGGAAATAAGCTCAGGGTTGCAAAGAAAGCGACCACCACTCCAGCTGACGTGTCTGGACGAGGCAAACATTACCCTTGATCGAGAGGGTGTGCTTGGAAGAGCGAGCACACAGACAGGAAGTGCCCTGGGTTTCTCTTCTAAGGCAAGTGGTGACTGCATCTTTCCCTCACTGGCTCTGGGCGGACCTCACAGTCCTGGTCAATTGGCTAGTATGATAAAGAATTGGCGTACAGGAAATGGAAGAGGAAAGAGGACACTGCTCATAAGGGAAAAGGGTCACTTTTCCAGGTCATCGCATTCCTGGAACACAACGGGGGCCCTCTGTGTTAACAAAGCTTTGACTAGGTGGGGAATTAAAACTTCTGTATAAAAGTCTTACAAAGTGAGGGAGATAAAGTGTTTTGACTTCCTTGTTCCAAACACAACTTTTATAGTACTTAATAGAAATGACTCGTATTTGATATTTCTTGTACACTGAACTACTTAACTAGCCCCTGTTCACTTTTTAAAAAAAATTTATTTTATTTTGGGGATGCACTCATGTATGTATGTGAGACAGGGTCTCATGCAACACAAGTCGGTCTTGACTTTTCTGTACAGCTGAGGCTAGCCTTGAACTGCTAACCCTTCTGATTCTATCTCCCTGGTGCTGGGATTACAGGCATGTGCCATTATGCCTCATTTATGTGGTGTTGGGGATTGAACCCAGGACTTTCTGCATGTTAGGCAAGTATCTAACATGCTCTGCCAACTAAATTGCATCCTTAGCCCTAATAACCAAAATTTATGTATTAAAAATTTAACCCATTTCAACAATGCTGGGAGGTGGAGCCTAGTGAGTGTTTAGGTCAAGGGGCTCTGCCTTAGTCTGTTCCTTTGTTTTTATTTTTAGAGCTGGGTGTCTTTGTTAGAGTTTCTCTTGCTGTGATGAAACACCATAATCTAAAACAATCTGAGGAGGAAAGAGTTTATTTTGCTTACAGGTTATTGTAGATGGACATTTCTTGTCCTGCCCACCAGTTCCCAAATAGCCACTCAGAGGCTTATATAACTTACAGATGCTCAATCAATAGCTCAGGCTTATTACTAACTAGCTCTTACATTTAAATTAACCCATTTCTATTAATCTACATTCTGCCATGTGGCTCATGGCTTGTTACCTCATTTTCTATGTGCCCTGCTTGCCCAGCAGCTATCTGGCATCTCTCACAACTACCCTGACTCTGCCCTTCTCTCCCAGCATTCTCCCTGTGTTAGGCTGTCTTGCCCAATCTCTTTCTGCTCTGCTATCGGCCAATCAGCTTTATTATTAACAACCTATTATTAACAATGAGCATAATACACAGCATTTCCCCCTTTTTTCTAATTAAAAAGGAAGATTTTAACTTTAACATAGTAAGATTATATATGACAAAAACAGTTATTAGTAAGAATTATAATAACAATAGCCAATCCATTTGTGTTTGGCAAAATTAGAGAAAATGCTCTATTATCTATCTTATCTTGGTGAGTTTAAAGTTTTATATCTAATTTACCTTTTCTCATAACTAAGAAAAATTGTAACTATGATTATTTAGTCCATCAAAGACCCCAGAAGCATAAAATGTTACTTAATGACAGGGACAAATTGCTACCTGGACAGTCACCTAAAGTTCCTCTGTAACATTGGGGCATCTAACTCTGGCCTATAGGCCAAGCATATTTGACAGACTTTCCTGTGAAGCAGGGAATTCTGAAGGACTGTCCTACCTTGTCTTGGCAAAGTTTGGCAGTTGCCTTTTTTGTGTCCTGCTGGTCCAGTTTGGACAGTAACTGTCAGCAACTGAGGCAAGGGCAGTTTCTTTGCCCACGTGCCTAGCTTTTGCCATAAAGAAAACAAACTCCATATGGAGTTTCTTCTATGCCCATCATCTTCTTTGAAGTGAATTGGTGCTGCCAAGAGCAGACATGTCTCAGTGTCATGAAAAGTCTAACTTAACTTATTCAAACATTTTTTTTTTTTCGAGACAGGGTTTCTCTGTGTAGCTTTCTTTGCGCCTTTCCTGGAACTCACTTGGTAGCCCAGGCTGGCCTCGAACTCACAAAGATCCGCCTGGCTCTGCCTCCTGAGTGCTGGGATTAAAGGCGTGTGCTACCACCGCCCGGCTTTATTCAAACATTTTAAATGCCATATTCTATAGGTCTTTGAAGTGTTTGAAGATTATCTATCTGAAATGTGTCTTTGTATACCTCGAAAACCTAACTAACATGACTATAAGTTTGACTATTATAGATGACTAACTACTAACCTGTATTTCTTAACTATACATTATATTTTTAAACGAACTGCATAAACAATACCTTAAACAAGTGTAGAAATATACATACAGCATAACAAAATTAACTTTAAACTTGTATCAATATAAAAAAGTCATACCAATGTAAAATATTTAAGACTAGTAGTTGCTTTTTTGTTTAAAAGTAGATTCAGTAATCTACCTTTTTATCCTATCATTTCTGTATCAGGTTATAGTCCATCTTTAGAGGAAGCCAAGGCAGGAACTCAAAGCAGGAACCTGGAGGCAGGAACAAGAGCAGAGCAGAGGCCATGGAGGAACTCTGCTTATGGGTTTGTGCTCCATGGCTATCTCAGCCTGCTTTAGAATACAACCCTAAACCATCTGCCCAGGGGTGGCCACTATCCACAATGGATTGGGCCCTCCCACATCAATCATTAATCAAGAAACTGCTCCACAGTTTTGCCTACAGGCCAATCTTATGGAGGCATTGTCTCAGTTGAGGATAACTCTTCCCAGACTGACTTTAGCTTATGTCAAGTGACAGAAATACCAGAACACAGGGTATCCAGCTGGTTCCTTCTGAGATAGAGAGAGGCAAGGCCTTCTAGTGGCTCTAAGTGTCCTGATTCCCTTTGCTTCTAGGGCTCTGTATTTACTGCATGAGTTATTGAGCATTACTGCGAGTCTCACCCCTCCCAGGACTGGTTGCACTTCCTAAACTTCTGCCTGGTCTAGCCCACCACCAGGAATGGATATCTAGGTGTGTCTTTTGCTTTATGGTGAATATAAAGGACAGGGACATTTAGGCTAGCAAAAATCCCTGTGCCTGTGGGGCTAGAGGTTGGGAAGGCATTTACAAGACAAGTCAGAGAAAAACAGTTTATAATGAACATCTTTGACAAAACTGTGTGCGTAATTACTGTATAAGTACTTTTATTAGAGCATTGAATTTATAAAATTTACCACTTTAAAGTCTGTTGTTATTGATTGTTTTTGCTCTTTTGGGGGGCCTGCCACCCAGTTCCCAAATAAATCATACACAGAAACTTATTCTTAATTATAAATGTGTGGCCTTAGCTTGGCTTGTTTCTAGCCAGCTTTTCTTAACTTAAATTATCCCATCTATCTTTTGCCTCTGGGGTTTTTCCTTTTCTTTCTTTTATATATCTTACTTTTACTCTTACTCCATGGCTGGCTGTGTGGCTGACCCCTAGAATCCTCTTCTCCTTGTTCTCTTGCTCCTTCTTTTCCTCCCAGATTTCTCCTCCTATTTATTCTCTCTGCCTGCCAGCCCCGCCTATCCTTTCTCGTGACTCAATATTGGCCATTCAGCTCTTTATTAGACCATCAGGTGTTTTAGACAGGCACAGTAACACAGCTTCACAGAGTTTTGCAAATGCAACATAAAAGATTGCAACACATCTTTGCATCACTAAACAAATGTTCCACAGCATCAACAAATGTAACACATCTGCAAATAATATTCTACTACAGTCTATCTTCTGGGTCAAACTCAAATAACCCCAAGATTAGATGGAAAGAAGAAGAGTTGTAGAGACAAGAGATGGTAACATATACATGAAAATATAATAATGAAACCATTGTTATATAATTAATATATGCTAATAAAATTAAAAAAAAACAAACAAACCCACAACCCATAAGCTCTATGTCAGTTGGCCCTAGAAATTTCTGGGCACTCACTTTCAGCCTTGGTTTGCCTAACATTGACTGACAGTATCTTGTCTGATGGTCCTTCTGTGTGTATGTATGCACACACATTCATGTGTGAGTGGTGGTGTGTCTGAAGGAAGAGACTGTGAATTTAGCAGCTCAGTGGCTTCCTTGAGTCTCCTTTCTTCCTTCCTTCCTTCCTTCCTTCCTTCCTTCCTTCCTTCCTTCCTCCCCCCCTTCCTTCCTTCCTTCCTCCCTCCCTTCCTTCCTTCCTTTCTTTCTTTCTTCCTCCTTTCTTTCTTTATTTTTTGTTTTTTTGTTTGTTTGTTTGTTTGGAGACAGGGTCTGTTTCTGTAGCCCCAGTTGTCCTGGAACTCAATATGTAGACCAGAGTGGCCTTGAGATCCACCTGCCTCTGCCTCCTAAGTGCTGGGATTAAAAGCATGCACCACCACTCAGGGACCCAGGTCTCCTTTCTGGAATAAAACCTAGGGACGGGCAAGATGGATGATGGGTAAAAGTGTTTGCTGCCTACATAATCTGACAACTGAGTTTGATTCCTGCATCTCATAGTGGAAGGCGAGAACCAGCTCCTGAAAGCTGGCCTCTGCCTTGTGATGATATTTTGTTTGTGCTGAAATGTGGTGATATCTTATTTGTATGTTAATAAATAAAGTTTGTCTGGAGATCAGAGGACATAGATAGCCAGCCATGAACAAATGTCAGGCGGTAGTAACACACGCCCTTAATCCAATCACATGGCAGGCAGAGTCTCTGTGCGTTCAAGGACACAGCCAAGTGTGGTGACACATACCTTTAATCCCAGTACCAACCATAGACACCTGGAGGTCTGTACAGACAGGCAGTGACGAGGAAGTGAGGTGGCTGGGCTGAGTCAATGAGAAGGCAGAACAGCAAGGCAATAAAGGCACAGGTTAGACAGGAAGAAGCTGGTTCTCTTGGGAAGGGACTGAGGTATGGTGAGCTAGGGTTAGTTGGGGGCTATTCTTATTTCTCTGATCTCTACAGCTTTCACCCCTGTATTTGGCTCTGTGTTTCTTATTTAGTAAGACTGTTTAGAAATTCGTCTACACTGCCTGCCACTCATATACTATGGAATAACTTCACATAAAAATAAATAGATAGATAGATAGATAAATCCTGTCTTTCTTTTTCTTTTCTTTTCTTTTTTCACGATAGGCTTTCTCTGCGTAGCTTTGGTGCCTGTCCTGGATCTTACTCTGTAGACCAGGCTGGCCTCAAACTCACAGAGATCCGTCTGCCTCTGTCTCCTGAGTGCTGGGATTAAAGGTGTGTGCCACTACTGCCCGGCTGAGAAATCCTGTCTTGAAAAACCAAAAAGAAAGTAAGAAGAAAAGAAAGAAAGAAAGAAAGAAAGAAAGAAAGATCTGAAACCTGGGACTCCAAGTGGTTGATCACAGTGTTTTTCCCCTTCGTGGTTGGAACCTGTGAACTCTGCTGGCTTGCTGCCTGGCCCGCGGCAACTTTTGTTGGCTTCTGAGCTGATAGTAGCCTTGTTGGTCTGTTTAAGGAAAACACATTTCCCTGCTCTTCTAGATGAATCATATGCCCTGTTCTAGAAGGTTCGTGTGTGTGAGCACCAGTAGCTGACCCAGGAACAGGCACACCCCTCACTACCAGAAGCAGGGGTTGAGGAAAGGGATGGCCTCTTCCCTTTTCTCAGCTTCCTTAGTCCCAAGCTGACCCTGATGCAAAGAAAGGAAGACTCTGAGGTGGAGGAACTTTAGTTATGAGGCTACCTGTGCCCGATGGAAAGAATGGGGTCTAGCCAGGGTCAGCCTGTACCTCAGCACCTGGAGAAAGGTCGTTGGAGACCCCCACACACTTTGTAGCACCCACTGTGCCTGATCCCGTTGTCGGTTGGTGTCTGATCCTTAGTTTTTGGTGCCACCTTGTGGCCACTGCCTATCATAGCTCTGATTTGCCTTGTAGGCGTCTGAGAAGCGATGCACTTGGGCAGTGAGTTCGTTGACATCTCATTTTGTTCTGGAGGTTCAGATGGCAGTGACAGCCTTCCTGAAGCCACACCCCCTTCCTTAGGGTCAGCAGTATCTGTAGCCCTGAGATGTTCTTGCTAGGCAAGCGCCCATTGCTTGACTACAACTTCAGCCTTCCTTCCATTTTTTTTCCTTTTTGCTTGTTTTTGAGACAGGATTGCTCTGTTTTTTCCCCCGGCAGTTTGTTTTGCTTCCTTCTTTCCATTCTTTCTTTCTCTCCTTCTTTCTCTCTCTCCCTCTCTCTCTCTTCCTTTTTTTCTCCCCCCACCCCCAGATAGGGTTTCTCTGTGTAGCCCTGGCTGTCCTGGAACTCGCTATGTAGACCAGGCTGGCCTTGAACTCACAGAGATTGGCTTGTCTCTGCCTCCTGAATGCTGGGATTAAAGGCATTCGCCAGCACCACCGGCTTCTCCTTTCTTTAAACAACAACAACAAAATCTTAAGGACCCGGCGTGGTGGAGCACATCTTTGATTCCAGCACTGGGGAGACAGAGGCTGGAGGATTGCTGGGAGTTCGAGCCAGCCTGGTCTACATAACGAGTTCCAGGACATCTAGCCAGGACCACATCGTGATCCTTTCTCAAACAAAAACCCAAATACATAAAACACAACAACAAAGAAAACCCCTTATTTTAAAATTGTGTGTGTGTGAGTATGGTGTGTCCGGCTTTCCATCTTCACATGGGTTTGGGGATGGAACTCAGGTTGTTGAGTTTGTAAGGCAGGTGCCTTTAACTGCTGTGCTGTCTTTCTGGTTCAACCTTTCTTTTTCATCCTTTTGTTTAGTTATTTGGTGACTGGTGGGTGGTGACGGTGGAGTGTGCCACAGTGGTCACACAGAGGTCACAGTTTTCAGGAGCTCCTCGCCTCCTCACATACATGTGAAGCTGGGGCATTGGTAGAGAGCACAGGGAGACAGTGGAGGGGCTTCGAGGACAGGGGTGACAACTTGCTACAGTCGTGCTGGCTGATGGGAAGGCAGACCTCCCAGGGCAGGGAGGGGGTTTTCTGTAGTAGCTCTGGCTGTCCTGGAACTCACTCTGTAGACTAGGCTGGCCTTGAACTCAGAGATCCTTGCACCCACTGGAGCTTTGTGGGATGACTGAACAGTAAGTTCCCCGCAAGCCCAGTCTGTTCTTCCTCTTTGCTTCCATCTAGCTGTGTGGGTGCAGGTGTGAAATGGAGGGTTGGGGCAGGGCTTCGGCAGAGCAGCCCAAGGAGAAGCGTGGGAGAGGCGCTATGGGTGGCAATAGAGAAGAGCCATGAATTGGCAAGGGTCTGATGGCTAGGGAACACGAAGTGGACTCAGGAGGTTCCAGGTTCCCATGGACAGAAGTGGAAGACTAACAGGAATGTCATGGAGCAGGGAGAAGGAAGAGGGGGAATTTTGTTTCAAGAGGGAGTGTGGTCCAAGTCATGAGTCTAAAGGCGGTCCTGATGTGGGTAATTCTCATGGAAGTGCTACGGAAAAATGCTTGATTACAAGAGGACCCAGAGGTCCAGAACCTTGTGGCTGATGATGTCACCTGAATAGTGACAGAAGCAGGGAAGACAGGAAGAGACTGAGTTAATATCCAAGTCTTGGGGGAACTAGGGGTGACTAGGAGGCCCACAGAGGTCATGGCAGGGAAGCCGAGGAGTGGGACTGCATGGTGAGTCAGTTGCCTTAACTTCATAGAAGCCAGAGGTGTATCTTCAATCTAATTTTAAACATTCTTTGAAAGGCTCATGTATTTTTATTGATCATATCCACCCCCTACTCCTTGCCTCCAGTTTTCCTGAACTGCCTCCCAGTGCCACGTCATCGTCTTCATCATCGTCCTCTTTTTCTTCCTCTTCTTCCTCCTTCTCCTTTTCTTCCTCCTCCTCCTTCTTCTTCCTCCTTCTCTTCCTCCTCCTCCTCTTCTTCTTCTTCTTCTCCTTCTTCTTTTTGGTTTTTCAAGACAGGGTTTCTCTATGTAACTCTGGTCGGCCTTGAACCCAGAGATCTGCCTGCCTCTGCCTCCTGAATGCTGGCCTTAAAGTCACCACTCTACCCAGCTTATTTATTTTTGAGACAGGGTCTCACTATGTAGTGTTGAGTTATATTGCCCCCCATAATTATGAGTTTCTGCTTTTTTTAAATTTAGGTTTTAAAGCTTATTTTATGTGTAAGTGTTTTTTCTAGAAGTATGTATGTGTACCATATGCGTACCTGGTGCCTATAGAAGTCAAAAGAGGGCACTGGATGTACTGGAACTGGAGTTGTGGATGGTGGTGAGCCACATGTGGGTGCTGGAAACGAACCTGAGGCCTCTGCAAGAGCTACAAGTACTCTTAATTGCTGTCTCTCTAGCTATCAGGAAAGAATGTTAGATTTTGTCGTTTTTTTTTCTCCTTTCTTTTCTTTTTGAGACAGGGTCTCTCTATGATGTAGTAACTCTGGCTGTCCTGGAACTCACTATGTAGACTAGGCTGGCCTTGAACTCAGAGATCCTCCTGTCTCTGCCTCCCGCGTGCTGGGATTGAAGGCTGTGCACCACCATGCCAGGTGTTGTTGTTGTTGAAAGAAAAACAAGGAAAGAAAAAGCCCTCATCCTTAGTGCCTGGTTTAGGTTCTGTGAACACTTAGGGACACATTTTTTCAAGCCTTTCTCAACTGTATCCACTACAGGAATACAGTCAGGCCCACAGCTGGGGAGACAACATGGCCACCACTCTTATTTTCACAGTTATTGGTTCACTCTTGGTCTCAAGGGGTCCAGCATCTTGAGACCACTCTGAATCTACTAAGAAACTTTCTCACATTTTGCCACTCCCAGAATAGTTCGTGACTGCTGTAGCTGCGAACCACCACAGGGTGTCGCTCACTATTGAAACTTGGAATTAACCTGTCCACAGACTTGATGGTGAGGGAGCCTGTCTGAAGTCATGCACTCAGCGAGGAGGATCCCCGCACGAGATGCTCAGTGTTCAGCATACACTTTCTGCCGTCTCGGTGTTCACTAGCTTCAGGAGCTCTGGTTAGGACCACATCTGGTTTCTACCACCTCAGATTTCTTCCTTGGGAATCCACACCACATTATTATTATTATTATTATTATTATTATTATTATTATTATTATTATCTTCCTTCCTTCCTTCCTTCCTTCCTTCCTTCCTTCCTTTCTTTTTTGATTTGTTTATTTGTTTGAGACAGGGTCTCACTATGTAGCTTTGGCTAGCCTGGAACTCGATATGTAGACCAGGCTGGACTCTGCCTCCCAAGTACTGGAGTTAAAGGCATATGCCACCATTCTTGGCCCATGGAGATGATTTAAAAGGTTGGGATCACACTTCCTTTTCCTGGGAATGTGGCTGTCCCTTCCTCGTTGTAGGCATGTGACCCTCTCTGGCATCCTTAGGCTCCACCTGAGGAAGATATTTCCTCACCTGACAGACATATATTTATTCCCATTTTCTGCCCCCTTCTTGTCTCTGGAAGCCCATGCTACTCTTGAACTTACACTGTAGCTGAGGCTGGCCTTGAACTCCTGATCTTTCAGCTATGGCCTCCTAAGTGATGGAATGATAGACATGTACCATCACATCTGGTATGCATATATGTATATGTAAATCCTTCCAGAGATTTTACTTTTATTTTTTGTTATTAATTAAAATTATTTACTATTATTGTATATATGCACATGATATGCATGTACATGAATGCCATGGAGCGCACATGGAGGCCAGTAGGATGAGTTTATGAGTCAGTTCTCTTCCCCCACATTCACGTGGGATCCAGGGATCGAACTCAGGTTGTCAGGCTTACATGGCAAGTAATTTTACCCACTGAGCTACCTCACTGCCCTTTTAAAAAAAAACAAAAAAAACCCATGCATTGTATTTTGCCTGCGTGTATGTCTGGGTGCCATATGTGCAGTATCTGAAGAGGCCAGAGGAGGCCATCAATCCCTCTGGGACTGGAGCTACAGACAGATGGTTGGAAGTTACTGTGTGAGAGCTGACATCAGGACCTGTGTCCTCTGGAAGAGCAAACCAGTGCTTTCAGCCACTGAACCATCTCTCCAGCCCTCTTATTTTTATTGTTAATTGTGTGTGTGTGTGTGTGTGTGTGTGTGTGTGTGTGTGGCTGTATGTGAGTTTGTGCATGTGAGTGCAGTCCCCGGAGAAGTGGGTGTCAGATCGCCTGGGGCTGGAGTTACCAGGCAGTGTGAGTCTCCTGATGGAGGTACTGGGGACCGAACTCTGCTCCTGTGCGAAAGCAGCAAGAACTTCTTAACTGTTGAGCTGAGCATCTCTCCAGTCCCTCTGCTTCCTTTTTTTGAGACAGGGTGTCATGTAGCCCAGTCTTGAGCTTGCTATGTGTCTGAGAATGACCTTGAACTTCTGATCTTCCTATCTCTCACTCCCCAGTGTTGAGATCATCGGTCACCACATCTGGTTTATCCAATAATCATTTTCTTCCTCATGGACAGAGGTGGTCTCCTGTGGTGTTCACCTACTTCTCTTGCAGCTGGGGCATAGGCATATGACTCTATCCTGTTCCATAGGCGCTGAGGGAGAGAGCCACTTGGAGGATTTTCCAATAAAGATCCTGGACATCTTTTTTTTTTTTTTT